>NJDD01002578.1:172858-234599 GCA_002245505.1 Calephelis nemesis
ATGTATTAAACTAACACACTGTAAAAGTAATATATGTTATTTGCAGTTAAAAAAATATTTTTTTTCTTTATTACAATATTTATGGCAAGACTAGGTATATATAAAAGAGAGTGGTGTAGTTACACTATTTATAACTCAAGAACGGCTGAACCGATTAGGATGCAAATTGGTGGGGAGGTAGCTTAAAACCGGAAGAAGGACATAGGATACTTTTTATTCTGTTCAATTGTGAGGAAACTGGGAAAAACAGCAATTTAATTTTTCCCATACAAACTGAATGGGCGGAACGAATTTCGCGGGAACAGCTAGTAAAATATAACTAAAACAGCCAAATCTGTTGGTGTGGTATAAGCAAGAATTGCTTAAGTGTTTTTTTAATGGCTAATATGTTGTTTTTACAACTTCACTGGATTTTGTGGGCGAGCACAGTGCTCAGCCTGATATGTCATTATTTTAATTGATGGAACTGTTCCCTAAAACGTAAGAAACAAGGACTATTTCCTGATGCCTGAAAGAGTTCTTTGTCGCTGAGACAGGTGGCGACGAAGCAACGGTGTGGTATGGTGTTATGAGTTAGTGTTGGGATTTGTAGGGAGGCTCGTGGTAGCCGCCTATATCGGATCGGGATCCGATAAAACGTGACGAGCTCCTAAGTTTTATGGAGATTGCGTCCTGTATTTAGTCGCCTAACACTGAGTTTGGATGGGACAGAGTTTGTACGAGTTCATTTTAACATGCTTTTGACAAGAATAGATGTCATGATAACAGAAAAAAAGGCTGTGGTGATAATTATCACGGTGATAGTGATAAATTTACCTATGCACCCCTATCATAAACTACTACCTAGCAAATATGAAGTTGTTAAGAAAATACTTAAATGATGATGACCATCTCATTGGTCCGAAATACCCAGAATATTTAGCAATTGCAACACCAAAGACTTATGACCTCTTATGGAGGGAAGTAGAGCGGAACACATCGCGCTGGTTCATTGCGTGCGCATGCGCATGCGTGTGTTTATATCTAATGAGACAGTATTGCTTAAGTTTGATCTAATACAAGATGATAGTGTAGCGTGTGTTTAAAGGAAATTTAATTAAAATTCTAAAGATTAGCACATAGTTGAGATTTTTGTATTTATTGGAATAAAAATGGCTCCTGTCAAGTCCAACTCGTCATTTTCTGACTATAAATTTAATCTATCTACAAGATACAATTTAGATAATCTAATTACGGATGAGGCTTAAGGTCCTAGTTTTGGGTTGGCAACGCATTTTGGATACTTTTGATATTAACGGATCTTCCAAAACATCTGCATAAGAGGTCATATAATATACGGTCTTGTTCTCATAGCTCGACCTTGAAACTTGTCTATATTTTGAGGTGTGTAAAAAAACTCAATCATTTAAATAATAAATCATAAATTTCGTATAGTACAATTATTAATGTAATTAAAATCACCAATATATTCATAAAAAATAATCCTGTGTTGCTACAACATAGATCAATCAAAAATATCTCGTTTATTTTTTTCGATTTAACTTAATAATTCTAACAAAGTAAAGGAAGACGGAGCTCTCTTTTTGCATATAATAATACCTGTTATAGATATAACTTTTAAATATGAAAACTTCCTATATATTGACGAGAGAAGTAACGATCTTTGGATTCCTAAATACTTATTTCACACGGATCCCACTGCTAAGCTATCTAAATAAGTTTGATCTGATATTCAGATGCTGGATCTGTCAAAGATGTTTACCTTGATACATTGCTACTTGTCTTTAGTGATAGTTTATAGTAGAAAGTGACTAGTTACTAAATGAGGTTATAACATTTACTTAACCTTTTGACTAGTTCTCATCCGGGCTTTACTTGTTATTATATTTTAAGTATTAACTATGGCAAATAAGAAGAATTATGACCTTATTAAAAAAAAAACTTAGTTATTAAAGGTTTTGTAATTACTTATAGGTTAGTATGATAATCCTTACCTTACTTGATGAAGATGAAGAAAAATGTCCAAGGTTGGTAACATACCAAGTTAGAAGGTTCACTCTTTCTTTGGAGACGCTTAAAATGCTTGGGAAAAAACTTCTTAGGTGTAAAGTAAACGTGTAGCTGAACCCTTTAGGCATTAGCGTATGTTTGTCGCCTATTTTACTTTTCAATCTGGAATATGAAAATTGCAAGCGTTAAAGATATAGCTGCTAAAAAAGTATGTTCCGAACGAGAACGGGAACTGTCTTTTTTATACAAGGGGAAGCAAACGAGCAAGTGGGTCACCTGATGGGAAGTGATAACAGCCGCCCACGGTCATCTGCAACATCAGGAGTATCACAGTTGCGTTGCCGACCTTTACCTAAGGAATGAGTACGCTCTTTTCTTGAAGGTCCCTAAGTCATATGTCTGTATAAAAATCTAAGGAGAAACAACTAAGAGCGAATCAGTTTTCAAGTTGTAGTTGTATTAGTATCTTCACGCCTGTATCCAAGAAGAGGTAGGTAGAACCAGGACATCCACAACATGCTAAAGACGTCAAATCTCTTAATTTGATAGATAAACTTAAATGCGTATATCCAAACCCAGACAATAATGTTTATGTTAGAAAATTGAAAAAAAAAATTTTTTTATCCAACCCGGAACCTCATGGAGTAAAGTCCAACACCGGAGCACTAAATAGTTTAGTTTGTATCGGACACAGAGGCGATTGATTTAGACTGAAGATATCTTTATTTCTTTTTTAAATATTTTGACGTAAAATCGTTATTTATTAGATAGTCCCTACGAATGTTACAAGCACAAAGTGAACGTTGTAAGTATGTTTCGATTACATCTAAATGCTTGGACTGATCTTAATGAAATTTGAAATAGATTAGACCTTGGAAGAGGGCAAGGCTATTTTTCATTCTCATATCGCAAATGGTTTCCGCGAAACTGCTAAATAATTTTGATAAGAGGGTAAAGATGCAATATTTAACATATTATAAAACGACACAGTCATTATAACATATAACACAAAACATAAATTTTATAACATTTCATTAATTATGTATGAGTATTATATATTCTACTTTGCGTTTAACATATATTAGCAATAAAATATATAATGAAGCACAAATGCATAATAAATTATAACATCTTTAAATAACCAAGAAAAGCCCGAAAATGAAAGTTATGCAAATTATGTTTTTTATGTCATACGATAAGACGACGACTCTTGTATATGTTATTGGTGCGTGTCCGTTATGTCTGATTTTTTAGCCCACAAATCTACCAGCTACCCTACTCTTACGTAACAATCACCAAAATGGCGAACACTGACGATAGAAAAAGCAGGAATGGTCAAGCATTCTACACAATGACACTGTTATTTTTCAGTCTGAAGGGTAGGAGAAATGTTAATGTTGCACAATATATTTTAAATCGCGACAACAGCACAACGATCCACCTATAACATCTATGGTGTCTAACGACCACTGTTGTCTCTTACCATCAGGAGACCGCTGTCTTCTCATGTAAAAAAACCATCTAGGTGTTATAGACTACTGTCAATATCTAGTAACCAAAGTTACCAAAAATACCTTTGACAGATGATAGAGTCGTTACATCCCTACAGTAAAAGGTCTGACTCTGAAGAGACTTACATATTTCTAGGAATTTGCTATTGGTTTTAATTCGTTTTCAATGATTTATCGATAATCCCATTCCTATTACTATAAAAGCCTCTGTGGTCTAGCAGTTCAGTTGTCGCAATTGACTGCATGAGATCCCGGGTTCGATTCCCGGGCCGGGCAACAAAAACAAAATTGGGATTTGGGTTTTTCGAATTTTCTAATAAAAGAACGTTGCTCAGGATTCGATATGTACCCTTTTGGCGATAGATTTGCCACCTATCACATAGTGGTACTTAGTATCTTCGGCTTGTCGTGAGTGCCCTGGTTGTGCCTCTGCCTACCTCTTCGGCGTGAAGATACTTTTTTTTTGTAAATGTAAAAGTTGTTCCGCGTGACTTGATAATCAATTACGTATCAAAACCTGAACTAAATACAACGTAATTTACCACACGAGCCTATAGCCTAGAAAAGGAAAAAAGATAATTTTACTCCAAACACTTAAACGTTCTTACGAGAGAATGTAAATATTTTCAAGTTCAAGACAACAAATACGGAAAATAATTAATTGATTGTGCTATACCAGCAACGCAACATATTTGCTGTTTTTAATGTTTTTTTCTTGTATTTAAAATGTTTAAAACTATTTTTTTTGTTTGTGGTATTTAATGAGTTTAAAACCATTTTTTTATTTATAGTTTACATAAGGGTCACATTTAATTACATTTTGAAATTGTTTGTAATAAATAATTAATCTTGTTTTAAACGCAAATAATTTGTTTGAATATTAAAAATCAAAGACATATATATGTCGCAAGACAAATTACACAATTTGATCTGATTCCAAAGCAAGCAAATTATATGCTTGTGTTATGGGTGTTAGTCAACGATACATATATGTACTTACATAGAATCCAGTATAATAAACAAACAGGCCAGGAAATAGAGACATCTATGTTTATCACACAAATGCCTGCCACCGTTGGGAATTGAACCCTAGCCTCGCGGTTGGTCTAGCCCTTCGACCAACAAGGCGGTCAATACTTCCTAAATACATGTTTCTTAATAATTATTTTGTATAAATATGGATAATAATATAATGGAAGGTACACCGCGGATGTAGAGAGGAGAGTGAGTGCAGGGAATAGTGTGAATGGAGCGTTGGGTAAGCTATTCCAAAGCGTGGTTTTGAGTCAAAAAGCTAGACTCGCTTTGCATAATTCTGTGCTTATCCCAACGTTATTGTATGGAAGCGACAGTTGGGTATGTCAGAAAGATCATGAAAGTAGGATAAATGCGGTCGAAATGAGAGCACTACGGAAAATCTGTGGTGTAACGCTCGCTGACCGCATTCGTAACAGTGAGATCCGAGAAAGAGTGGGACTGAAAGAAAGTGTTGGTGTTAAAATGACAGATAAAAGATTGACAAAGCAGATATACAATGCGAATGTGGATGGATGTAGTAGGTACCTGGGGAGACCAAGGCTGACATTTCACGATCAGATCAATCGGATACTATCCGAGGGTGGTGTCAAGAGTCTCCGAAACCGGCGTGTTTGTATGAAAAGGGTAATGAATGTGAAGGAAGCAAGACAGGTTTGTCAGGATCGTGAGGTCTGGCACTCGATACTCTTTGCCTACCCCATAAGGGACTTGGCGTGAAGATATGTATGTATGTTGTATAAATATTTGTATATTTGTTTATATGCTTAAATATTTATGTAACATCTTTTTAACACGCTTTTTTTGCACATAAAACATTGGAGTTTACTCCTTAAGAAACAATTTGAGTTTTAAGGCCCGGTACGGAAATTTTATGAGGAGCAAAATCAAGTGTAACACGAAAAGTTGAGGCGTTACGTAGAAAGAGACAAATATATATATCTGTTGGATTGAACGTGTAAAAGAATGAGATGGAATACATTACACAGCGTATCTCATTCTCGGGATCTCCTCCTGCGCGATACTTCGTAGTCTCCGTGCAGGAGGAGTCGCTATCTATCAAAATGCTGACTATTTGGATCACACTTCTAATGTCTACGATGATACTAATTTAAGAAGAATTAACATAACTAAATCTGCTGTAGGAGACATGTATGCTGCAAGATACATTTCGTAAGGAGTAAACTCCAATCGTGCGTTGTAGCTGACACACACATACTTTTTTTAATTCATTTCTAGTGTAGGATCCGACTTCCAAGAAAAAAGGTTTTAAATGCGACTGTATGTTTATCTGTTGTTATTTTTGTATAATCTACCACAACATCATCACGATGTCCTAATCATTTTTTTCTATCTCTAAACAGGTTTTTACATAACATATTTAATTAAATTTTTATTCGACTATTTACCGTAAGCTACCAAGCGAGAGAAAATATAAAACAATTAAGAATTTTAATCATGAGAGAAATCCGACAAATGGACAGACACAAGTATATGTGGTGTGGATTAATGTGGCTTAACAAGTTCAACATGACTTGCTTAATATAGCTCTGGAATAACGGCACTTGCCTCCACTTCCTGAATAAAAACCGCACTCACCTGTCCTCTAGTGTCTATTAATTTATTTATAAGCTTAGTAGCTGCCGCCTGACATTGTCTACATGACGCTTTATACCCTATTATATTTATACCTTATTTATACCTTCATGTACTATTTAGGTGTGAAGTTCCAGTGTTATGAATACATTATTTTCAATTCAACTTCAATGGTTTATTTGCAAAAACAAAGTGGGCGTAGGTTAGGTCTTCACTTTGCTAATTTTGCAAGTCCTATGTAAAGGTTGTACGTTCCTGAGTTAAGTATTTAACTCTGAGTTAACGCCTAACTTGGGTTAATTCACTTTATATTTAAAGTTTAACTCATTCTTAAATTTAAACCAAGTACGTGCAAGTGGCTCTTATCCTCGTAATGGGATTTATGCAAACAAACTATTTTGGTCCTAGCTCCTTTGCAGAATAGACCATCTACCTTCCTGCCAGGCAGATCGTAAAAGGAGAGCATAATCTAACCGTGACTAAAATCGTGGCATCTGACTGTGTGGTAGAGCTTCGCAGCGACTCGACGGAATTGGTACCACTGCTTTATCTATTCCTGCCGCCATAATTTCAGGGCTTGTCGTAAACGAGTTCCGCTTCAGACGATAAGGTAGCCGGTAAATGTACTTTTGCTCAAGGCCTAACATCCCCACTTTAAGTTGGTAACACACACACTTTAGTGTCTTAAGACGGCGTAAATTTCTTACCATCAGGAAAACCGTCTGCTTGTTTCCTACCCAATTTCATAAATAAGCTGTCGCCTAGCGGCCAACGGTAATAATCAATCTTAATCCAAAACTTGCTGTCCAAGATTGATATTTTGATCCATTTTTATATTATCGCTTGCCAATAACGTATCTGTGATCAGGATAAGTATGGCAATTAGGTAAAGGATAGGCCGGCGGATACGCAGCTATCTAGATTGCTTGAAATCCACCTTTAGACATACATTATTAACATTGACGGTTAATCAATAAAACAAAATTTCAGTAAAGAAAATAGAAAACATTTTATTTCAGATAGACCATACCAGAAGTACTTGTGATGTGTCTATATTATACTAATTATTAGTAAATAATGTTGATAATTTTGTTGCGCACTCACTAAACTAATTTTAAGTTATCGCTGTCTTCTTTCAATGAAAGTAACAGAAAGAGACAAAACACTTTTAGTTGCTGTCAAATTAGACCGTACATGTCATTTCTACAGACGTTTAATATATCACTCGGAAAATATTGATTAAAAACATCACAATTAGACATGTTCAGACTAACCTGACATGTCTAAGATGTTCCATCTCTTTTGTTTTTGTTTCATTTGAAAAAGATGGCATGCATCTAAAATAAGTTTAGTTTGTGAACAGCAGAACCATTGTCTTTGATAATACTAAAATCTGCCTCCTAATCGAAACGCGGACACAAACTAGGAAGATCGAAAGCGAGAAACTCAGTTAGTTTGTTTTTCTCATTTTATAATACTTATAGTTTACAAATAAGGTAATAATGGCTCTGATCATGCGTTAATCACCCTAACCGGTTAATCATAAATAATAATATAGTGTGAAAGCTCAAAGTGACTTTTAAAAATAATAAATTGTAAACATCCTTTCTTACTCATACATACATATCTTCACGCCAAGTCCCTTACGGGGTAGGTAGAGAGTATCGAGTGCCAGACCTCACGATCCTGACCAACCTGTCTGGCTTCCTTCACATTCATTACCCTTTTCATACAAACACGCCGGTTTCGGAGACTCATGACACCACCCTCAGATAATATCCGATTGATCTGATCATGGAATGTCAGCCTTGGTCTTCCCCGGGTACATCCTTTCTTGATTTCCTTTTTATATATTTTGACTAATTTCAACGAAAGCCATTCAATAGTGTTAAATTATAGATATAGCTATATCGCTTTGTGGTCAATTGATACGATATTGGACTTGACTTAATGGGGTTCTGGATTCGATTGCAGGAGCAGACAAAAAAAAGTGTTTCTTCAATTTTGCTATACAGCCAACACTGACCGGGAATAAATATACCCCCAATTGGCGCCTGGTTTGCCACTTGTCCCATTGTGGAATTTATTGTCGATTGTGGGTGCAATGGTAGGCTTCCTGCCTACCTCTTCAGGGATACGAGCGTGAATATACTTGATTATATAATATGTAAGCATATTTTTAACCTCCGACGGCTGTTAGTCGGACATGTCAATGTAAATTTTGAACGGCGGAACCGATTTCGACGTAGATTTTAGGGCTTGAAAGCTGACGTAGTAGATATGGTTTTTAGGTACTTCAAATGTAGATTTTATAGGAGGTTAATTAAAACTTTTTAATTTTAGTAATGTTACAATAAGATTCAAACAACTACCGATTGTAGAATGCTGTGCAGCATTTGACCCGAGTACTACGAATATTCCACCTTTTTACCGCCATATTAACATTAATGAATGAATGAATGAATGAACTATTTATTGTACAAAAGCAAACTTACAACAAAGTAAATACAATTAAGTACATATTATCAATAGCATACGGTTATAGTTTGTAGTACACAAAATGTCGCCTCTGTGATCTAGTGGTTCAGTTGTTGGACTTAACTGCATGAGGTTCCGGGTTCAAATTCCGGGTCGGACAATAAAAAAAATTGTTGGGAAAATTGGGTTTTTCCAATTTTCTAATAATAAAAAAAACGTTGCTGGGGATGTGATAAGTGCCCGGTTGGCGACAGGCTTGCCACCTATCACATTGTGAGACTTAGTGTCTTCGGCTATTCGTGGGTGCCCTGGTTGTGCCTCTGCCTACCTCTTCGGGAATATGGGCGCTAAGATACTTCTTTTTTTACACAAAAGACGTTCTTATCGCCAAACATAGCGTTCTATACCAGACAATGTTTGCCAATGTCGTAGGCAGTAAACTTGCACATTGCAAGGGTGTTATATAGGGGTATTTAAAACCGAAGTGCGTATAACATCTATGTTGGCTTTTACCACCAGGAGACATATCATTATAAGTGGTGAATATAGGTATGAGATACGAAACTCAGTTTTAAACTTTGAAAACATTTGTCTACTTGATTCTATAGTCAAAACATGTTCTCTACCTACTGTAACAAAACTAGCGTGAAGTTCTCTGTTGAAATTAATTTAAATAAATAAACAATCTTCAAGATGTATCATCACTCTAAACAGGTTGCATAAACAGCTTTTAATAATATTAGCAGGATTGCAGACAGGTTGAGACCGTTACGTTTGACGAGCCTGACGTGATGGGGATACCTGGATACACTGCTGGCCAATAAAATCGTGCCAGTTACTTTTTAAAACTTAGTACTGGGCTTCAAAAAAATAATTCATATATAAAAGAAAGTCGCGTTAATTACACTGTCTATAAGTTAAGAATGGCTGAAGCGATTTTGGTACAAAAATCACAGTTATTTTATCTTAGCTTAAAAATTAAAAAAAATATGGAAACCTGATCATTTTGTTGCGGATCCCCAAGGTTTGAGAATCGCTGAATGATAGGAAGAGTCCTGAAGGGACTTGGTTTGGGTCAACTGTTCACATTTTGTCACGTGACCGTTTTTACACGTTTAGCGTGTACACACGTTTGGCGAAAAATGGCGGCAAAATAAAAGTTGGCGAATAATGACGATATCTTTCGATTTATGTATTAAAAACCTAGAAATGTATATATTTTTAGGATCCCTGAGAATTAAGCTACGTAGTAACGTAAAAATGTGTATGTATAACCCCAAAAATTTGCAACAAACAAATGTGAAAAAACTTTTCGGGTTTTTTCCCAATTTTCCCAAGAAAAACATTTCTTATTAAAAACAAAAAACATTTCTTATTAAAAACAAATGGTTACTAAAACATTACTTTTTTAACTTTATTAATTGCTTTGATAAAATAAGGATAAATTTAATATTCAACACCCACACAAATGGCGAAATTATAGCTAAACGTAAAAAGAAGAAAAAAGAAATTGTTGCAATTTTAACTTATTCCATATATTTTCTTACATATTGTGTTACCTTTTTTAGATACATCAACATTTATTTCAATTCTGCTTATTTAAAGTCTAAACGACGAAATGAATAAACAAGTAATTTCAAATTTCTAACGACAATTCCCTGAAGTTATTTTACGCATATTATAACTATATAATCGTATAAACTAGCTTCTTAAACTTTATCACATTTTTGCGTATTAATAGAAGCATTTTATGCAAATAATGACAATTAAGACCCATAAAGTGCCAATCATAAAAGTTTTATGAGTTTAAATTTAAGAAATAACATTTTTGTTTTTTTATTTTTTTGGCCCTAAGTGTAAATGATTTCGTACAGGGTGAACGTCCTGTTGAATCTTAATCACAGGCAATTCATTAAGATGATGCATCGCCATGATGTTTTCCGTTATAGTTTATTGAATCAGAATGGCATGCCGCGGACACGAATATTATAATCATTATCTAACAATTAAATTGCAGTTAAACTTGTTTTTAAATAGAAAAGCAAACAGTTACGCCTCTTCTGCAAGAGGTATCCAGATACTTAATTCTCATGAACCATAAAAGCGAGAATTTCTACAACTATTATCCAGATTCAGTTGCTCAGGATTGGAAATCTGCCCGGTTGGTAATAGGCTTGCCACCTATCTCATTATGGGACTTAGTATCTTCGGCTAGTCTTGGGTGCCCTGGTTGTGCCTCTGCCTACCTCTTCGGGGATATGGGCGTAAAGATACTCAACACATTATTCTCATGGACCATAATAGTGGTAATTGTGCTTGTCAAAATAATTATCAAACCACTACCAAATTGGATTGACTGCCATACACTATGAAGATGGGCGAAAGAAATTCAACAAGCTTTTTTATTTAAAAGATAGTGAACAACCCTTAATGGTAAGAGACAACTGTCACCTATAAACGTCATAAATATTACTGGTGCGTAACTTATGGGCTGGATTGTTCTCTACTCTCTATTATACAGAATACAACAATGGCAAACTCTCGAACAGAGGTATGGCAATGGTACCAATCCAGATAACCATATATCTGCCTAAACTCGTAACTAACTGTACACTTCGATGGACGAAGAAAATGTAAAAAATTGACTGAATAGGAAAGGTAAAAAAAAATACTCACGTAATTTATGGACATAAACGTACTTGGTTCGATTACATAAATGTCTTAAATATTCCTAAGGAAATGGTGTAAGTTAAATGGATCAATGATACCTGCAGATTTTCAATAGCTCGTTGATAGCTGCAGTTATATTAATAGCCTATGTTACATAAAACAAGTATCTTCACGCCTATAACTCAGAAGAAGAGAAGAGGTAGGCAAAGTAACAGCTATGTCCTGACCCACGACTAGCTGAAGACTCTAAGTCCCACAATATGATAGATGGCAAACCTATCGCCAACTGGGCATATATATCCAATCCCGGGCAACGCCATTTTTATTAGAAAGTTGAAAATACACATTCCCTATTTTCCCCGTGTTGGTCCGGGCTCCTTTGTAGAATAGACCATCTGCCTTCCTGAGCCAGGCAGCTCGTAAAAGGCGAGCATAGGCTTTCCGTCACTAGCACCGTGACATCTGACTAGGTGGTAGAGTTTCATAGCGACTCGCTCGGATTGGTACCACCGCTTTACCTATTCCTGCCGCCATAACGTCCGTGACGTGTTCCGGTTCGGAGGGTAAGGTAGCCGGTAAACTTACTTTTGCTTGAGGCCTAACATCCTGACCTCAGGTTGGCAACTTACCAATACCATCTTTGGTGTCTCTAGGCGGCGTGAATTTCTTACCATCAGGAAATCCGTCTGCTTGTTTGCCTTCCTATAACATAAAAAAACGCTATTTTTATTAGGAAATTAAAAATACACATTCCATATTTTTTCGTTGCCCAACCCAGATCAAACCTCAGGGGACCACAGAATCAGAATGAGAAAAAACTTTATTCACGTGGACCAAACAAGTGGTACTTGTGCACGTCGACATTTATATATACTATCACCCGATCGGAATCGCTGCCACACACTCAGAAGATTCGGCGAAATAAACTCAGCGGGCTTGTCTTTTTTCAATACTAATAGTAACAACGAATAGTAATCCAAGAAGTCAAGTCCAACGCTGGACCACTAGACAACAGATGCGATACCCTAAAACAAATAAATATTCTCGTATTATTCTGGAGTAGCTTAAGTTCTAGCCCTGATGATGCTGTTATAATCGAAACTGGTAGGCTATTTGTAAAATAATAAATTAATTAAAGAAACACTTGTACTGTTTTACGTATGACTTATACGTAAAACAGTACAAGTGTTTCTTCATTTAAAAATATGAATATTTGGAAGTTTTACCAAGTGCCGACGATGGAAAATATCAAATAAATATCTCTGGATAAGTCACACAAATTTAATCTAACCCTAAAATAAGCAAATTTTATGTTTGTATTATGAGTGTTAGTCAACAACTCTAATACATAGAAATAAATAAATAGATACCAGAATAAATTTAATAAAAACCCAGACCCAGACCAAGAAAGAATCTAAATGTTCATCACACAATTTCCCCGTCGGGAATGGAACCCGAGCCTAGCCGGCGCTGTTGGTCAGTGTGGTTAGGCGTGTGCGCTAGCCACATGAGCTTATTATGGTGACGGTGACAAATGAATTCATAAAAACGTGATCAATACTAATATTATAAATGCGAAAATCTGTCTCCTACGCTTTTACCGCTACACTGATAGATAGATTTTTTTTTAAATTTTGATACTCATATCAAAGACCTGAGTTTAAACAAAGGCTAGGTCTATTTTTAAGATACCAACCCTGAACCCCGTCATTGGGGTTGAAATTTGGTATGAAAATCTGTTCTAGGTTAACGAAGTCACGGGCAAAAATTTATTTTAAAATTATTGTGTTATGGATGACATATCTTACCGAAACCTAGCTTACATAATTTTATTCAAATACACAAAAGACCTTCAAATCTTTTTCCCCGTGTTGGTCCGGGCTCCTTTGTAGAATAGACCATCTGCCTTCCTGTGCAGCTCGTAATAGGCGAGTATAGGCTTACGATCACTAACACCGTGATATCTGACTAGGTATAGTTCCGCAGCGACTCACCCGGATTGGTACCACCGCCTTACATATTCCTGCCGTCATAACGTCATGACGTGTTCCGGTGCGGAGGGTAAGGTAGCCGGTAAGCTTACTTTTGCTCGAGGCCTAACATCCCGACCTCTGGTTGGCAACGCACCATTACCACCTTTGGTGTCTCTAGGCGGCGGGAATTTCTTACCATCAGGAAATCCGTCTGCTTGTTTGCCTTCCACTGTCATAAAAAAAAACTGAAGACAAACAAATGCTGGTTTCTTTAACTCCTTACAGCAAGGACAATGGCGAGTACTTTCACTTGGCTGATTAAGACAGTGGTTCCAATCGAAGCATAACGTGACTGTTTTACCTAGTTCAGGTTAAGCTTCGTCATAGGATCACAAAACCATTACAGGCTTTGGTAGTCATGGTCATTTGTCAAATGTCTGGAACCCGTTACTCGACCTGACAGATTTCGTTCATTAGCCACGCCAAATGTAGAACACCATTGTTTAATATTTGCCAATTGGTTACTCATGCAAATGACGAACCAGATCCAGGACATTGTAGTTCAGTTTCATTTTGTTTTTTGTAGTTAAGCATATCATCTCTGTGGTATAGTGGTGTTTGTCGTTGACTACATGACGTCTCGGGTTCGATTCCCTGATTCAAAAAAAACAACGTTTCGTTGAAACTGAAAAATTAAGATTTTTTTTTTTCTACGTATTCTTCCAGGATGAACACCCCCTGCTATTTTTTTTCAATATTTTCAATGTACAGAATTGACCCTTCTACAGATTTATTATACGTATAGATTTACTATCTACCACATGACGGCTCTAAAGTACCAGCGGCTAATCGTAGCTGACCTGGTTACACCTCTACGTACCTCCTCGGTTGCTGAAGTTACTTTTTATAAGCAATAAAGCTTTCAGATTTTCTGACTGATGTTTCTGCAAAATAAGAAACTCCTATCATCAAAGGTTATGGTATCGTGTTACTAACCTTGGATGATGGGATACTTTCAAAGCGGAACACGATTGTAAAGAAAGAATATTAAACTTCCTGTTTAAGTTTAAAAGTAGCTCGACTACGTTTTTATAGTTTCTATGCATACACAGCTTGTGCGATAGAGACATGTATGAAGTATTCCAATTTATACCATCAAGTTGACCACCTCGTTGGTCGACTGTCTAGCGTACACGCCTAACTACACCGATCAACCGCGAGGCTCGGGTTCGATTCACGACGGGGGCAGGCATTTGTGTGATGAACATTTAGATGTCTGCATTTCCGGGTCTGGGTGTTTATTAAATTTATTCTGGTATCTATTAGTAGTAAGTATTTCTATGTATTAGAACCGTTGACTAACACCCATAACACAAGTATATAATTTGCTTACTTTGTGGTTAGATTCAATTTGTGTAACTTGTCCAGGGGTGTTTATTATTATTATTAAGTTAAATAGATTTAAACGGAAGTATACTAAATGCTTTTGGTATAAACTGGAAGACTGCAATGGCAAGCACTGGCTCATGTTAATAGAAATAGGTAAAGTTACAGTTAGAGGATCAACTGCCTGTTTTCTGGACTATTCATTTTATGACTTGCTTTTTAAGTAATTACTATCATAATTTCTTTTATGAGCCTAAACCGGAAAGGGTGGAAATGGGGTCTCCTCTAGGGCACCATAGTTCCCATAATTACTGTATAAATGTAGCCAGACCAAATTAGGGATCCGCAGGACAAATCAGGGTACAATAAATCAGGCGATCCATGGGAAACCTGATGTAGCGGTCCGTCACTGAACTGCGAGAATGGAGCCACTAAAACAGCGATTTACAATAGAAGCTAGTATTTTATCATTTGTTAAAATATTGCGATTAATTTTTCTAGTAATTTCTTTACCATATATTTAAAGAGTTAAATTGAATTAATCTAAGCCTTGACTGTGTTTTGTAGCTATTGAAACTTTTATTAAAAAGTCAGTAAAAAGTAAAACATTTAGTTGGACTGTTTGGAGATACCTAGAAACTGTCAGGTTAATAGAAGCATATTTTATTATTCAATTTTTTCGTTGTTAGCGTAGACTATATCATAGAGTGCTGTACAACTGCAGTGATAGTAGAGAGATGTGCCTCAACTTGCCTGGGTAGGGATCAACTGCTATAGCTATTGGTGCCGTCATAATGATATTGTTTGTACTAAAGTGTTTCAGTTCGGGGGCTAGGGTAGCAACGAAACTTACACATTATGCCTACCACCCTTCTACAGGACAGCGACCCATCTGCAAGGCCATAAATAATTGGACCGGATCCTTTTAAAGAGTTGTAGAGGAAGACATTTACTACCATTTTGACCCCATTATTGTGTATCTGAAAGTGGACAAGTTTTAAGATAAACGTTTATTTCATTAAAAAAATATGTTCAGATTTTAATATTTATCACAATTTCGCTTCCATCAGATGAATCTTGAACCTGTTCGCTGCTGAGCAAAAAATAATTAGCCATTACAACAAAATGGTACAATCCGCCATTTTAAGAGCCCGCCATAACACTCCTTATTTGTCTACAAGCGATCTAGTACAGTTAGCTGCAATATTATCTCAAAAGCACAATAGGTTTAATCGTGCGACGAAGTCGTGATGCGCTAAACCACGAATAGGAAAAATATTGTATTTTTTCTATTGACGATGACTGGACCGGCTCTTTGTTGTTTGATATCTAATTTCTTAATCTGATAACTAGTTAAAAAGCCTTTAAAAATATCTCTGAATTTACCAATTTATTTTAAAGAGGCATTTAACTTTTTGTGGTGATAGAAGCAAAAAAGTATCTTCACGCCCATATCCCCGAAGAGGTAGGCGCAGAGGCACAACCAGGGCACCCACGACTAACCGAAGACACTAAGTCTCACAATGTGATAGGTGGCAAGCCTATCGCCAACATTTCCAATCCCGACCATCATTTTTTTTATTAGAAAATTGGAAAAATCCAATTTTCTCTTTGTTGGTTGTTTTTTTTTTGTAGAAGCAAAACAATCATACATATTTTCTGAAGATAGAAAATAAATGATACTTAAAGACCCCAAATGTGGGAATCCCTATTGGTCCTAAGTACTCCTAAAATATCCAAAACATCGCTACTTGTTTGGCTTTTAACACGCCTCGAAAACTAATTAGCCTGCAAGTTCGTTGAAAAAATAATCACCACATAATTGAATTTTTGAAGTGATTTTTTTTTATGATATTGGAAGGCAAACAAGCAGACGGATTTCCTGATGGTAATGAATTAGGCCTCGAGCAAAAGTAAGTTTACGGGCTACCTTACCCTCCAAACCGGAACACGTCATGACGTTATGGCGGCAGGAATAGGTAAAGCGGTATTACCAATCCGGGTGAGAAGATGCAAAACTCTACCACTTAGTCAGATGTCACGGTATTAATGACGATAAGTCTGTGCTCGCCTTTTACGAGCTACCTGGCAGGAAGGCAGATGGTCTATTCTGCAAAGGAGCCCGGACCAACACGGGGAATACTTATTATACTTAATAATTACTTAATACTTCATTATTGGCATTCTGTATTTTTTCTGATGGGTATAAATGTTAAACTCGTGTCATGAGAAAGAGTAAAACCACTATATGAGCTCGCCGCATCGGTTTTGTTTCACCGGCCGGTATATCGCACAAAAATCTTCTCAAATAAAATCAGTAAAAATAAATGTTGTATCCCACCATATAAATGATAACATTTTAATATGCATTGATAATTTAAGCAATTCTTGCAAAGTTATTCCCTAACCATTCCAAAATATCAAGAATGCACAACGTTAATATTCTAGTTTTCTCTTCTGCTGGAACTCACAGAGTACAACTCGTTGTTTTATTATAAAAAAAATATCAGATCTATATTAACCGCCTCGTTGGTAGAGTGGCTAGCGTACACGCCTAACCACATTGACCAACCGCGAGGTACGGGTTCCATTCCCGTCGGGGCAGGCATTTGTGTGATGAACATTTATATGGCTGCATTTTCCGGGTCTGGGTGTTTCTTAAATTTATTTTGGTATCTATTTAAGTATTTCTATGTATTAGTATCGTTGACTAACACCCATAGCACAAGCATATAATTTGCTTACTGTGGGGTTAGGTTCAATTTGTGTGACTTGTCCAGTTATAATTATTTATTTATATATCTATACTATAATCGCCGTGATCATCGTAAGCAGAAAGTAACGGTCAAAACTCCAAAACCAATACAAAAATAAAGCCAAAAGTAAGAAAGCCTTTGCTTACGTACCTATTGAAACCAAATCTTTATTTTCTTACTTTTCTCCTCTGCGTATGTTCTTACTGTGCGGTATAAGCGATGATACGTAGCAATAAGTGCAGAGTTTGTTTAAATAGCGTAATAATACGTAGTAATTACTAACTATGTTTTGGCATGCGCTATATAATTATTATTGTATATTAAAGTATTATATTTTAAATAGTTACGGAAGGCAGTTAAGCTCGCGGACAAACCAACGTAAGGTTTTTTCAAATATTTGTATAAGTTTTTTTAAATTTCTTTTTGGTTAAATAAAATTAAAAAAATAATGTGAATACAATTACTGTTAGTGCCTAAAATATTCCTATTAATATGAGGCACGCGGACATATTTGTTCTCTATTCATGTCAAAACGGTTGTACTGATTTTGATCAACTTAAAAATAGAAATTGATTAAATGCGGAAAAGGACACAAATTACTTTACTATCCCGATACCTCAACAACTTCTCGTGGATATGCTAAATACCTTCAGGGAATAAGTGATGTGGCAAACATAAGCTAGTTGGATATAAAAAGTTTTTCAAAAATATAAAGTATTATACTATTTCCGCACATAAACATCTGAAGGTCGTTGTACAGAGACAATGATAGTTTATATAACTTCAAATAACATGTTACGCACTGACGAGTACAGGTTCAAGGTATACCGAGACTAAACATATTATTTTAACCGATTTCCAAAAAACGGAGGTTTTCAAATTGACTGTACATTGTTTTCTTAGAATTATTTAGAACTTTCTGGGTCTTGTTTGTATTGGTCTGGGAGCGCTTAGTGAATAGACCGTCTACCTCTCTGCCAGGCAGGTAATAGGCGAGCACTGGTTGAAGCATATGTCACCACTAACAAGACCACTGGTAGTAGAGTTCTTACCAGCCCTTTGCCCGGAGAGTTCTCTAACATCTTACCTATTCCTGCCGCCATAATAACTTCGTCACGTTCCGACCCGGAAGGCAGGATAGCTGGTAGACTTGCACAATAGGCCTTACATCGACATCAGGACTGCGACGCACCTGTAACGTCTATGGTGTTTGTAATCCACGGTTATCTCTTACCATCAGTTGAGCCGTGTGCTTGTTCGCTGACCTCTTACATAAATAAAAATTAAAGTACCAACCAAACTAAAGAACAGTAAATAAAAAAAAACACATTAACCGTAGATCAGCTGAGTGACATTTGAGCTGATCTGTGGTTTATGCTCTTTAGTTTTGAATGTTGAACAACCGAATCCGACTTACCCGACATTTCATATGAACAATGAGTTGCGAATTTAGACTTGAGCTGCAACTTTGATTCAAATATTATGTTATCTAAATATTTGAACTAGTTCAGAGCTGATTTACTCATCGTAATATATAAATCACGTTTGTCTTTTATCATCAGTAGAGTATGCTGGTTCACTGTCATCCGCTTTTATTAATAGTTTAGTTTAGCTTGGAACCGATTTATGAATAATTTAAACAGAAATGTAAGTTTATTTGTTACAATTCAACGCGAAAAACAACTAACCAATTATCATGAGACTCTAAACACATGTTCTTGGAGGTATTGAAGGTAACCATAGGATACTGTTTTAATTACCTAAATGTGAGCAAAGACGTGGGAAAAAGCTAATAACTCATAAAATATGAACTCAGTATGCCTCAGTCCTAAAGTGCACGTATCCCCATAATTGTATCACTGATTCATGAATGTAACTGTAATATCAGCTGATGCACAATCCCATAACTGCGGTTAACCACAAAATTGAACTTACTGTACGTACAGTTAAAGAGTGAAGCACCCAAGAAGCTACTGACGAATAAGTAATAACTAATCCCTCGTTTTTAATAATCGTTACAATCATATTAATATTATAAATGCGAAACTTATGTGAAAATGGAAAGATGTTTGTTACTCTTTCACGCAAAAACTACTAAACGGATTTAGATGAAACTTTACAGGAATATTGTTTATACGTCGCCTCTGTGGTCTAGTTGCCCGACGTCGGACTTGACTACTTGAGGTCCCGAGTTTGAACCCCGGGTTGAGCAACAAAAGAATTAAAACTGGGGATAATTAGTAAGGAGTAGCAACTATTTTATACAGGTTCTTAATAAGAAAAAATCCGTTCCAAAAAAACCTTTTTAAGGAGTCCAGACTCTAGTTAAGAAATAAATCAATTATCTCCAAAAAAACTCATGTAACAGTATTACCAGTAGCGAATAAAATAAATGGCTGCGGTCTACCACAAAATTGAATTTGGAAACACTGCCTATCTTTATGTTGTGTTCATTATCTATCCCAAATTGGTTCAACCGTTTTAGTCTCAGGTTTTAGTTGGTCTATCAATATGTTACTAGTTAGCCAGAAATATTTTAATTGATGAATAGAAAAAGTTGGAGGATTTTTTTATGATATTGGGAGGCAAACAAGCAGACCGATTTCCTGATGATAAGAAATTCACGCCGCCTAGAGACACCAAAGGTGGTAATGGTGCGTTGTCAACCTGAGGCCGGATTCTTAGGCCTAAAGGAAATAGTTAGTTTACCGGCTACCTTACCCTCTGAACTGGAACACGTAATGACGTTATGGCGGCAGGAATAGGTAAGGTGGTGGTACCAATCCGGATGAGTCGTTCCGAAACTCAACTAAAATCAGGCTCGAGATTTCATATTGTTTTCGTGGTTCTGAAGATAAGGGAAACCGGTAGACCAAATAATTAATAATATATTTACATATATTTTTTTAATTTATATTTCTAGCAATAGAAGTAGGGATGGAAATAACGGCATTTGTGGAAGCCGGTAGTGATGACCTTAGAGCAATACGGATACCAAAGGTAAAACCCTGTACTAGTAGTTTCGGTATCAGACTTAGTACCAATGCTAGGTCTGGTAGTGTTTGAAGGTTTTATACCGGTACTAGTTCAGTATTACAGGTAACTTAAAATATGTTTTGCAATTATTTTCAGCGGTTGAAGATATCGTGGTTCCTACTTGACTGTTTAAAATGATACCTATACCTAAAAACGAAAATGTCAATGTTTCACCTGTGTCTAACAAGTACATTTATTAGGTATGGGTATTTATCGGTATTAGTTCATGTATTTGCTAGGTGTCGGTATCGGGACGGGGTACAGGTATCCATTTCGGAAGATGTATCCAGGTATCGAAATGGCAATAACCGTTACGTACCGGTATAAAGCCTGTACTTTTGGCATCGATTCCAAGCCTTGATTACCTACAAGTGCTCTATGCATATGTTAGCAATGAAATTCTTCTCAAATTTTTTCCTCGTGTTAGCCCGGACTTCTTTGCAGAATAGACCATCTACCTTCCTACCAGGCAGCAGCTCGTAAAAGGCTTACTGTCACTAACACCGTAACATCTGACTAGTTGGTAGAGTTTCGCAGCGACTCACCTGGATTGATGTTATTATTCCTATATTGATATCCCTGCTGCCATAACGACAGTGCTTGACGTTGACGTGTTCCGATTTGGAGGATAAAGTAGCCGGTAAACTTACTTTTGCTCGAGGTCTAACATCCCGGCCTCTGTTTGTCAAAATTACCAATTTTGGGGTCTCTAGGCTAAATGAATTTCCTAAAATCAGGAAATCCGTCTGCTTGTTTGCCTTCCAATACCATAAAAATAACAAAAACATATTGACCCAGAGTTCGACAGTATCTACCGACAATGGACCCGGTGACAAGTAGATTGACGTAAACGCTTGACAAATTTATTAGATATTAGATTATCATTATGTGACAATTCCAAGTTCTTCCTTAAAGTATTTTTTCTTTAATTTCAGATGTAACAAAAGCCATGGCAGCCACTGATGGCCAAGTCGTGGTCGCAGCATCCCGGTGGTCAGATGAAGGACATTATCTACGAGAGTTTGTGGTTAAAAATCGATTCCCCAATGTCGCAAAAATTATCAAAGGCCAGTATGGAGGGCTTGGCGTCCCGACACTGCCAAGCCCGGGACTACAAAGCACTGCACTATTAGTATCAGCTGGTAAACGAAAGAAGATAATCGCACAAGCCATAAAAATAAAAGAAGGCAGGCGTATGGTTAGTGTAGGTCCCAGAATTGCAATTCCTGATTCATATAAAGGATATTTTGAGCTGCTGAGCGAAGAAGGCAGAGCTGTGCGATGCATGGAATCAGTTTCAGAATTAGCAAGGAGAAAACTTGAAGATGGATGTCTTGTTAGAGAACAAATCAGAGTGATCTGTGCTAAAACTGACTTAGATGGAAATGTAACAGCTGATGGTGCAAGAAATTTACCTATAGGAGAAGTTATTATGCCAAAAGGTGAAACAATTTTAGGTAAGAGTAAATATTTAAAATGTACGGACTCAAAAGGTGATACAATTTTACTTAGTTTAGATCAAAGAGGAAAATTTTCAGCTATTGCTAAAGAAGATAATATAAGTGGAGTTCATACCGCGAAAACTTTGTTAACGAAACGAATGCCGATAACAGTTAGACTTGTACATGGAACTTCTCCAAGAGGCTTAAAAAGTGCAAGTCATTTTGTACCAGAACTTAGATTACTATCTTTATTTGAAGAAGACCATGTGTTTGCACTTCCTTTACAAAAAGAAGGCAATGCCTTAGTAGCCTTACCTTTAGCAGCACCATTAAAAATGCTTAAATGTAAAAATGAGGAGCAAATAAAAAACTTTATGGAATTCTCACGTCTGGTTGAGAAATGTAACAAATTACTAATAGATGTTGTAGACAGAATACATGTTTTAGATGGAAAACTTGGAGATCCTAAACGATTATTAAATGCTCCAGTGCACGCCCCTCCATTAATCAAAACAGGTTACTTTCTCAGACGAAGTGCCTCTTCCGACACAGCAAACCAACATAAACATTTGAACCGTAATAGCCATATATACAGCAGTCATAGAGATGAAAATAGTATTCCTGATGAATACGACGAAATTGATCAAATATATGATTATGTTAGAGGTTTTGCTCCTTTACCTAAAAGCATCAAAGCAAGTTACTGCAACGAGCCTTCACGGCATGAATCAGCCCCTTCGTCACCAGCAGCTACACCAATTCATATGCCATTAATTAAAGAAATAAAACCAGAACCACCACCAATAGAAACTATACCAACAAAGAAACTGTTCAACCAAAAAGCAGAAAAAAGAACAAGGAAAAGCACAACTAAAGAACCACTAGTAACGGTTTATAAAGAAAAATGCTCAATAGCACCAAATGCTAACTTACCTAAGTTATACGTTAAAAATAATGTAAGCAATACCAAGAATAGAATGTTGTTTACTCAAAAAAGCCATCCACCTAACAAGGAGATCCCTAGTCCTGCAGCTAGTCCAGTCAAACCCCTTACGAAAGGCGATTCCCCGATCTTCAACATACGATACAAAAGTCTCTCAAACATTCATCAAGCGATGGAACTAGATGGAACACTTGACTCAAGTAATTCGGGAGGGAGAACATCTGGTGACTCAAATGTTCCGAAAGTTCCAGAAAAAAGGTCACGAAGGTTAAGCAGACCAAAGTCATTGACGAATTTGGTTTGGGAATTAAAAGGATGTCCTGTTGAGACCAATGATAAACCAAAAGCTAGGATAAAAAATGAGAGCTATAAGAAGATTGGGAATAAATTGTCATTGGGAACGCAGAAACGAACGCCAACCCTGTATCTTTAATGTTTTGGTAAGTTTGACCATTTTTTATTTTTTCTACTTAAGTCTATAACTTGCAGTTCTATTAAAAAAAGTCAAAAAACCAGATGAATTTACTAATGTTGTTGACAATAAACAAGTTGACAACCTGAGCCCTTAACATGAGTAGGTATCGATTACGTTCGGTAAATTACTTGTCGAAATCTATGACACTTTTGGTCTTAAATGTGTTTCTCTTAGCTACCAATAGAGGCGCTACTCAAAATTTTACAATAATTTGCAAAGACGGTAGCGAGTATACCTAAACTTGACAAGCCTTGACTCATGGCAAGGGCTCAGAAGCTTTAATAGTAAACTCTTCCATTATATTTTTAAGTGATAGACATTTGCGATGACCTGTCCAACTTGCCCGGATTTCTGCCTAACTTAACTTACTCACAACGATATCATTAAACTTATTTAAAAGATTTCACATTCCATTCTCAAACTGTATGAGATTGATTTGTTTGTTCAATAAAACTTATTAAGTTTCAATTGCTTACATACACTTGCATTTTATTCAAATTAGATTTCAAGAGTTGCTTTCAATCTTATATACACAACCGAGTTCATGTATTTAGCTATTACCAATTCTAATAGCGCTCCAGGCTAGATTTGTTGCATCTCCACGTTTCGAAATGGCCAGCGTTCAAATCGTGATATGTCGTGTGTCAACGATTGCGTTTAATGAATAAGATTTAATTCTTGATCTTCGAATAGCTAGATTTACGAATTTCCACAATAATATATTCACGCTAAGTCAATTCCAAAATAGGCAGAGTATCAAGTACCAAGTTTACCGGTTTCTTCACACATGTTTAGCCCTCTCCATATTCATTACTCTTTTCTTATTACTTATTATTATTTATTGACACGAACCTTTTTTTATGATATTGGAAGACAAACAAGCAGACAGATTTTCTGATGGTAAGAAATTTATGCCGCCTAGAGATACAAAAGATGGTAATGTTGCATTGCAACCTAAGGCTGGGATGTTAGGCCTCGAGCAAAAGTAAAGTTACCGGCTACCTTATCCTCCGAACTGGAACATGTCAGACAGGAATAGGTAAGGCGGTGGTTCCAATCCGAGCGAGTCACTGCGAAATCACCTACCACCTCATAAAGACCTTAGATTATTAATAATTATTAACCTAATTTATTAATTAATTCCTTCCGACATTAATAATTAATTATTTAATTATAATGTAAAAAAAACGTGACCTTAAGAAATACAAATATCTAAAGTTGGGAAACCCCACTCTTCATAGAGTTTTGATTGATTTTATATAGATTCTGATTTATATAATCAATCACACACCGTAAATGAAAAACAATGATGAATCGTACAAATTGCTATGTGGTTTCCCACAAATAGAAAAATGATTTCCGGACAAAACAGTGAGAAAATCGAAGAACAGTCAGACAAACAATTAAGAATGTATTCGTTAGAAACAATGGGTATTACCGCGTACTTAAACAAAGGCTTAACATCCCAACCTCTTAGCAATGCATCATTAACATCTTTGGTGTCTGGAGGAAGCGTGTATTTTTATCAAAATAAATCAATCTGTTTGTTTTCTAATATCCCAAAAAATAAATTTGTCTACGCATATCTAATTTTTATAATCGGACAAATAAGTGAATTTCATGTTAAAAAGCAATTTATACATAAATTTTGTAACTTGACCTCTTAAGTGAGTAAAACTTGGATCTCTGTTAACCTAAAGCTTAACATAGAAGGAATGCGTAGTTCACCTTTTGAACTCACAACAATAATTTCAATTGTGTGTGTACTATAAAATTAATAAAATATAATACATATAAATAAATATTAGCCTATCGATACACGTGACATGAACCGTCTAAGCATGGACTAAAGTACTCTAAGGTTCAACCTGGTATTATGATTTTTATTACAATTTAACACTTATATAATATCAACTTAACTTTAGTCTATGTTATTAACAAGATTGATACAGTGTATTAAGACCTTAGGGCTGGGATGTTAAACTTCTTAGTGAAACAAAAAGCTCCACTAATATTTGAATTATTTCGGCGAATACAGGTAAGGCAGTAGTAGGTATCAATCTACTTCCATACCTATTCCTGCTACGATAATCTGGTTCCTGTTTGCGCTGAAATATTACAGTAATATTTTACTCAGCTATCGATAAGTTCGTCACATCCAGATACTAATTAATTACGGGTTTTATATAAGGAAAGGGATACGGAAAAATTTGCTGCTTTGGGGTTAAACCCATTATGCCCAAAGATTAATTATGACCGTTTAAAATTTGTACACAAATACGGCTGGATGAAGACTAAGAGCACAAAGGTAGTTCAGTTTTTATAGCATGAGTGTATCTCTAGGATGAGACTAGGAATTTGATGATCAGCTATTCATCGTAAAGCCTATATAAGGAATAGGTAAATAAATAAATATCCCTGAACAAGTCACACAAATTGAATCTAACCCCAAAGTAAGCAAATTATATGCTTGTGTTATGGGTGTTAGTCAACATATAAATACTTAAACAGATACCAGAATATATTTAATAAACACCCAGACCAGGAAACGCAAACATCTAAATATTCATCACACAAATGCCTGCCCCCGTCGGGAATCGAACCCGAGGTTCGCAGTCGGTCGATGTAGCTAGGCGTGTACGCTAGCCACTCGACCAACGAGGTGGTTTGGGCTATAAACGAGTGAGATTGTGTACTTAAGAGCATTCATGCTTTTTTTCTCACTCAGCTGCAGCTTCTCGTGTTCATTTTCCGCTCTTTTTGACATCATAAATTTTAAAGATTTCTACAGTTCGGATATACTATCCCTACTATGTTTCTTGTTGAACAAAAACAAGCCAGTTTTTTGCTGCTCCCTGCTGATAGCTGATAACTTGAAGATTTATTCCGTTTTACTCCTTTTGTTCGATCATGTGAGAAGAATGGTAAAAGAAAAGTGATCAAAATAGAGTCGATCATTGTAGCATCTGCATCTCTGTCAGGCAGCTCGTAAGAGGCGAGTACGGGTCGAAATGTTTGTCTGTACCAACAAGACCACTTGTGGTAGAATGATGTGCAGCAACTACCCCGGATAAGGAAACCACCACCCTACCTATTCTATACACCATAATAACACTGTTATGTTCTCGTCGCGAAGGTAGGGTAGCCGTTAAACTTGCACAATATGCCTAGCACCTCGACCGCCTATAGCATATATGGTGTCTATGAACATGATTATGTCTTACCATCAGAAGAACCCTGTGCTTGTCCGCTGTTCTCTCACATAGAGTATACAAGACCCGCAGCTTTGTATGAAAAGAGTAGCAGAGAGAAAAGAGTTAATGTGGAAAGTACTCGATACCCTCTCTTAACCATGCAAAGGACTTAGCATGATGATATTATGACCTTTAATGCTAATTGCTAGACCACTTTTGTTAAATATTGTAAAGATACTAACCACGTTCAAATTCAAATTAGTTTATTGCATGTTTGTTAATAGTGATTGTTATATTCATTACTCGTTAAAATATTGTCTGCATAATAGCACAGAACAAACTGCATTTAATAAGCTCATGCCATTATATTAATAACCTATTTAAATTTATCAAATAAAGTCATTTTCTAGGAAAATTTCCTACGTGTAATTACTATTTGAAAGTATTTAATTTGCTAGGAAAATTAATAATGTGTCTAACCTTTTAAAATTATTAAACAAAGTGGTGTTCTGGGAAAGCTTAAATTGTGTAATGGCAACTTAAAAATTATTAGACATGCGGTTGCACTCAGAGACATCATTGTCTTTTAATTATAAATGAATTTTAATCAGTCATTAAGTTGATATTTTCAATACAACACTTTGGGATTAAATATTAATTAACGTACCTGATTGCGACCACAACTTTGCGTATAAATCTAAACACATCACGCGTTTTTAGAATGTTTTACCGCCTTGTTGGTCGAGGGTCTACTGTTCGATTCGGGCTCGGGTTCGATTCCCGACGGTAGCAGGCATATGTAGATATCACGATTCAGGCAACTTGTATGTGTTTTTTAAAGTTCTTAACAAAAACAACGTTGCCCTGGATTATAAGTACCCAGTTGGCAATAGGTTTGTGGGACCATTTAGTATCTTTCACAAGATGTGGGTATTGTGGTTGTATCTCTGCCTACCTCTTCGTGCAATATATACATAAAGATACTTACTTACAAATACATCATCATCCATAAATAAACACTCCAGACAAATTAATTATAATACATTAAATTGCTTTGTCCTCAAAGTAAACAAATTATATGCTTTTAATATATGTTATGTTATTTAGTCACTATTGTTGTGGTTGATGAGAGTTATTAACATAAAAAATTATATAATATAACATATAATTCTATAATTTATTTACTATATAGTAAGTATCTTCTCGACCATACCCCGAAGGGGTTGGCAGAGGCACAACCTGAGCACCCACGACTAGGCGAAGACACTAAGTCCCACAATTAACTATCAATTCTATAATATATTTAACGAGACCTATAAATACCCACATATTAGTGTATTTATATTATTATTAATACCTGCTACTGTAAGAAATCAAAACAAAATATTTAATCAAATCCATTTAAATTGTCTACTAAAACATTTAATTCTAGTATCCATTTTTAAACCCTGTTAGAAAAAGGCAGATGGCTTGATTTCGATTTGAATTTTTGTGTTTGATGGCTGACTTCATAGAGAGTCGAACAAACATACGTCTCTCCTAAAAAGTAATCTGGATTTAGACACCATAGATAATATTGTTGCATCGCTGCCTGTAGCCAGGATGTTATTCCTATTATTCAAGTATACCACCTACTCTAACTTCCGGACAGGAACATGATACAGTCATTATGGCGGCAGGAATAGGTAAGCCGGTAGTCCCTACCCAGGTTTATTAATGCACAGCACTCTACCAGAGTTATATACGCGCCTAACTCCACCGAACAACCGCGAGGCTCAGGTTCGATTCCCAATGGGGAAAAGCATTTGTGTGATGAACATTAAGATGTCTGCATTTCCGGGTCTGGTTGTTTATTACATTTATAATTTATTCTGGTATCTATTTGAGTATTTCTATGTATTAAAACCGTCGACTAACACCCTAGAGGTGGAAAAAGCTGCTTAATTTTTTTAAACGTTGTGCTTATTTTAATAAGCGTGCTTATAAAACCGCTTTTTTGCTTCAGTATCGTTAACACCCATAACATACGCATATAATTTTCTTACTTTGGGGTTTGATTCAATTTGTGTAACTTGTCCAGGGATATTCATTTATTACTTATACGCCTTGAATAGTACTTATCAAATCTTCAGTTAAGAACAATCCATACAAAAAAAACTCATCTGAAATGTATTTATTTAAACTTTTATTCACACTACTTTTTATCACCATGTTTTTAAGTCACAAAAACAAGTATGACATTGAAAGAGCAATTACCGTTGAATCAGGGCGAGGCGTGTTGGGGCAGGGAGTGGAACCCCACCCTAATGTAATCATTATCTAACCTCGGATTACACCTGTGACGTCATCGCTGTTACTGCTGCGTAATACTGATTTATTACAGCTTTTGTTTCATTTAATTAATACAATATTGTACGTATGTTTTTGTAACAACTTCTTAACATGTCAGTTTTTCGTGAATAAATAATTTTCATTTTAAACAAATTAAAAAAAAATACAATTACAATTAGATGACGTCCCTCGTTGCTTGACAATTTCTTTAAAATTCAAAAAAAAAGAATCTTCACGCGCATATCCCCGAAAAGGTAGGCAGAGGCGCAACCAGGGCACCCACGACTAGCCAAAGACACTAAGTCCCACAATGTGATAGGTGGCAAGCTTATCGCCAACCGGGCACATATCCTATCCTGAGCAACATGAAACAACCTGAAATCAGGATAATTAAGATCGAATTTCTTTCATTAAAGTTCGTTCGATCATTGAATTAATAATTAAGTATCTTAATTCCCTTATTTTCGTAGAGGTAGGCAGAGGTACAACTAGGACATCCGCGATTAGCCGAAGATGTTAAGTTCGACTAGTGGCAAACATGTCGCGAACCGAGTTTAACTAATCCCGAGCAAAGTTGTTTTAATTAGTAATTTGAAAAACACGGTTTAATTTGCCCAATTTGGGATCGGACCCGGGGTCATTGTAGTCAATGTAAGCACCGGAGATGGTTTTTCGACAAAAACTCGCGGAGCGATTCTTACCCGCGCCCGCAGTGGTGGAACTGCAGTTTTATTTCAAAACTCACAAGACCGCTAATATGTGCGGTCACACAGCCGTCGCGGTTAAAATCATCGCCCGCAAACTTGTACGATTCTACGGGCGGTGGGAACCGCATGCAACTGCAGGCGCTGCGGGTGTAAAACGCGTTATTTTAACACCCGCAGCGCGTACTACTTTTTGCATATAAATCTACATTCTACAGAATCTGCGGGCCCGCTTCGCCTTGGGTGCGGGAAAATACCGCTTCGTGAGTTCTTAGTCTTAGATATCTTTGAATGAAATAGTAAAGTAAAGCACCCAATACCCGACAGACCATCAATCTTTGAGACTATAAAAGTAAAAATAATAATTAAATCTCATTAAAAAAAGTGTCTTCACGCCCATATCCCCGAAGTGGTAAGCAGAGGTATAACCCACGATTAGCCGAAGACACTAAGTCCAACAATGTGGATAGGTGGCAAGCCTATCGCCAATTTTCGACATCGCCTTTAGAATAACTACGCCAACGCCAATAAATATATTAGAAAATTTGAAAAATCAAATTTTCTTTTTATTGCTCGACCCGGGACTCTAACCCGGGACCTCATGCAGTCAAGTCCAACACCTGGACCGCTAGACTCATTAAAACTGCTTAAAACCGTCTTCGTTTCGATAAATAAATCATAAACGTACAAAAAATTCATAACACAGACTGTGGGACCAACTCGGAAATACGGTCTTTCAACTAAAACAAGATTTTTTTAATCATTTTAGAAATGACTGTTGAATTGATGAAAGTAATTAACATAAAAATATAGGAGTCGAACATAAAATTTCCTTTTTTAAGTCGGATATAAATAAGACTAATATTCAGTTCTTTGTCAGCTACATAACCAACACATTGTTGTAGGTAAAGACTTGTAAACAAACAGTAAAATACGTAATAAGTTACGTAAAATTAAGTTTTTGAAGTGAGTCAATAAAAACATTCAATAATTCGAAAAGGCGTCAAAATTAGTTTTAGCAATTGTTATTTCACATTAAACTTTAGAAACGGTAATTTGTAGTAATCAAATCAATGTGACTTCTAAAATAAAACGCCATTTTCTTTTTCTGCGCATACATAATCTCTGTACCGTAGACATTTTTGATAACCACATCGAATTGAATGTTTTGTTGGCCCTTATTTAATAACTTTATTATCTGTTTCACAGAAATAATGCATTTTACGACCTCGTGGTAAAGTGTTGTGCAGCAATTTGCCCGGGCAGGGATCAACTGCCCTACCTATTCCTGCCGCCATAATGACTCTGTCATGTTCCGGTCCGAAGAAAAGGTTCGCCGGTAGCGAGGTGCTGAATGCCAACGCGACCCCATCTCGCTCCTAGCCGGGTGGCAGGAAGGTCATCGTGTGGTTTTTAGTCGGTTCGAGTCCGACATAACCCGCTCTTCTCTCCCGAGAGCGGCGGTTATCCAGGGGGATTTTCCACAAGTAAAAAAAAAGGTCGCCGGTAGACTTGCACAATAGGCCTTACATCCCAGCCACAGGACAACGACGCATCTGTAACATCTATGGTGTCTATAGATTTTACAGATGCGATAAATCTTACCATCAGAAGAGCGGTGTGCTTCTTCAGTGATCTCTCGCTTAAAAAAAACCTACTATGCAGTCCCTACACTGAATATAGTCCTGCTTAGTAAAACATCTTTATCTATCTTTTTATATATAAAAACTAGCTGACCCAGCAAACTTCGTATCGCTTGACATTAATGCTTTGACAGTAGCGCAGTCTGTCGGATCCGATGTGAAACATTCCAAAATCAACAACGACTTATTATTAAAAAATTAATTAAAAAAACATTTTTCAGGAGACCAAATTGTGAATCTAAACCATTCTCGAATTGCCTTGAAGACGCACAAAAACTTTCATCAACATCGGTCCAGCCGTCTAGAAGGAGTTCAGTGACATACACACTCACAGAAGAATTATATATATAACTAGCTGCTACCCGCGGCTTCGCCCGCGTTGTCTACTAATTTGATATTTAGCTCTCCAACACTGCTCGTTAAAATTTGAAGATAAAATGTAGCCTATATCACTATCCAAAGTTTCATCTATTTTTTTGTAAATATTAAAATCAATTCAGCAATTTTGCCGTCAAAACTGAACATACACTTTCTCTTTTCTAATTTCACCTCCGATAAATAGTAGGAATACGTTATTGTCTCCACAGTTTTATCTGCACTTCCTGTGAAATTAAACTGTATAGCAAGTCATGGAAACCTCTAACAGTTTTTTTTTTGAAATTTTAGAAATATACGTATCGTCTCTGAGGTCTAACCGTCCGACTTCGGAATTACTTCTTGAGATCTTGGGTTCTATTTCCAGTCCGGGCAACAAAAAAAGAAATAAAAATTTACTGTTTACTTTTAAAGGTTTTTTTTACTTTATGCAGAGAGGTTTACTGGTTTTAGCGTGAAAGCGTAACAGACAGACAGAGTTACTTTCCCATTCATATCATTAGTAGGGAAATAGGGATTTTTAACCAATTTCGCTACTATGTATATCATAATTTCTTTGTGTGTTTTTCGTTAATGATAAACTGATGTACGTGGTTCATTGTTATGGACTTATGGTAAAAATTACTGTTAAAAGTTAAAATTACTGTAAAAACGGTAACGCCGCAACCGCGATGTTCCTATATCTTAAACCTGTAATATCTCCGAAGCTATTCGTTTAATTTACATACTGTAAAGGGCAATATTGTTCTGTATTAAATGTAAAACTTGTTTAAGATACTTAATTAGATAAGGATTAATGTTGTATTGCTTTAAATCGCTTCGTAAATGAGCCATTATTTTCCGTAAAAAGTAAAGGATAAAAATTGGTTATTGTAAGTCATCCCTAAGAGATAAACATATACCATCCCGAACTTTTTTGTAGACCTTTTTAGGGTAAACAATACTTAGTACATTATTTTGATCTATCTCGTAGAGTTCAGCCAGCGTTTGCAATGCAAGCGCAAAAAAATATGTTTATTTACGACTTCGCATTAGAAATCTTGAAATTATCAGTGGTTCTCTAATATATGAAGCATGTTATTATACGTATAAACCTTTCTCTTGAATTACTCTACCTATTGAAAAAAACCGCATCAAAATCCGTTGCGTAGTTTTAAAGATATAAGCATACATACATACAGACAGACGCGGAAAGCGACTTTGCTTTATACTATGTATAGAAGATTAAACCCTTTTTTCCCTTGGTCACCACATAGCGCTTGAACGGATGGACTAATTTTGCATATTTTTTTGTCGTGTTAGTTACTGTTAGAAGTTTTGAATAGAAGAACCAGAAAAATTGCTAGGAAAATAGGAAAAACCATATTTTTTTCTCATAAACAAACTCTCCATAACCATTCATACATAAACATCTCTCGTAATCGCCTCTCATAATCGCCTCTGTGGTCTAGCGGTCTGGCGTCGGGATTGACTTCTTAAGGTCCCAGGATCGATCCGCGGGTCGGGCAACAAAAAAAAATACAAAATGTATAATTTCAATTTTCTAATTTCAATTTTCTAATAAAAATAATTCTAATAAAAATACCTTTTTTAAATAGGTAATGTCCGGAATTGGATATGTGCATGGTTGGCGATAGGCTTGCCATTTATCACATTGTGGTACTTAGTGTCTTCGGTTAGTAGTGGGTGCCTTGGTTGTGCATCTGCCTACCTCTTCGGGGTATGGGTGTTAAAATACTTTTTTTATAAACAAACTGTTAGTAATATCAAACGGTACGAAGTTCACCGCGTCGGCTGATTTTAAATATTTTAAACCGACTATAACAAAAGACAAGGTTATTGACTGCGTGCTTTTTTGTTTATTTGTTACACAATTACTAGACCAATAAAAAACCAGGGTGATGGTGAAAAATAGACCATAATTCTGAGGTTGTCTTTCATTAAGTTTGTCATGATAGGACTTATGGTTTTTGTCTATTTTGACGACATCATTAATAACGTTGTCAAGTCGCAAACACGAATATTTTGGCTATCTTCCGAAAAATAATAATCAACTTGGGACGTAGTTATTAAATAATATGAGTTTTTTATTGGAGCTATTTACATATTTATTGCAGATTACGAATGTACATGAGAAATGTGTTGATTTTTCAAGTTCAAGTCTATTCATATATTTCTTGTATTTTTTCTCTATACGGTATCGCAAAATTGTGGACAAAAAATGCAATTTCAGAAGTTTTTTATTAAATGTCAATTGTCCCGCCGAACTTCGTATCGCCCATCAATTTAAATTCCTTTGCCTTTTATAAGATGTAAAAGAATATTTCGAATATCGATGCTAACATATATTAATAGGTACTTAATATACATCTATACATATAATAAATCTGTAGAAGGGTCAATTCTGTACATTGAAAATATTGAAAAAATAAATAGCAGGGGGTGTTACTGGATCGATACCAAACCCAAATAAGTGATTATTTTTTTGTCTGTCTGTCTGTCTCTATGTTCAGGTATCACGTGAAAACTAACGATTAGATTTCGACGAAACTTGGTATAATTATACCTTATTATAATGGGCATAAAATGGGATATTTTTTATCCTGGAAAAAAAAATCTTAACTTTTCAGTTTTATCACGCGAAGACCATAATCCGCGCGGACGGAGTCGCGGGCGAAAGCTAGTGTATAATATAATTTGTGTAACTTGCCCAGAGATATTTATTTACTTATCATTTATAAATGACACGTCACGTTGTTTGCCCGTCGATCGACTCAAACTACAAGTACATAATCGATTTTAATAAAATTTGCACGCCTTGTTCTGCTAGACCAAACTTGAAAGATAGGATATCTTACACCTACATATATCGCTTGCAAAGATGGTTATATATAATTTAAGATTAAAAAAGTATATCTTCACGCCCATATCCCCGAAGATTTAGGCAGAGGCACAACCAGCCAGCGTCCGACCAGGGCATCAACTAACAATCTTCGACTAGCCGAAGACACTTAGTCCCACAATATGATAGGGGGCAAGCCTATCGCCAACCGGGCACATATCCAATCCCGGTCAACCTTATCTTTCTAGTTTTTTTGTTGCCCGCCCGGTTATCGAACTCAAGAAGCCAAGTCCGACACCGGACCGCTAGACCACAGAGGTGATTAATAAACAAATAAAATAATTTTATCGAAAATAATATTTATACATGCCAAACCAATATACACAATGTCATGTCTATATTGTTCTATAATCTTTGATTCAAACTAAGTAACACAAACTGGGATTCTACACAGTTTTTACTGAGTCTAGTTCCAGCAACCGGTCTATAAATAAAGTTTGAATTATGTATTGCGTTTGCTGAGTTAGAATTTCTCTTTTTATATTACGGGAAACTGCATGTAAGAATCACGTTTAACTTGTCGCAAAACCAACAGATCTTTAATGAGAGGAACTGGGAAAATTGCAATACTTGTAGAAGTTGTACTTATTGTACTAGCACCTTCACAGAGGCCTATCTGGCAGAGATGCACGGCACTTGCCAATTTTTAACCGAGTTTAAAAAAACGAGGAGGTTTTCAATTCGGTCGGTATTTTTTTATGTATGTACACCGATTTCACGTGGTTCCTAGACCGATTTACTTAATTCTTTTATTGTTTATGCGGAATAGTTTCGGATTGATCCCATAAAAATTACATTCAGGTGGGCCTATTAGTTTTTATTTTATTAGCTTGTTTTATCTACTTTCACCAATGTTATGTTCATTTTTAATAAATTAAATTATATCAGATATAAACTAAAAAGTATTAAATAAAAATAGCTACGTTATTAAGTAAGTATTAAATTGGCTTGGCATCGACTGCAAACCTATTTCTAAACCTACCTATAACCTATAAAATCTTTATTATTTTTTACTTTTTAGTTTTTTATTCGGTTTTTATTAACTTTGATAAAATTAATTGTGATTTGGAATTAAATTGGTAGTAGACAAACTCATACCAACAATTTATTAAAATAACAACAAATAACAAATAAATACTACCCTTGGACAAGTTACACAAATTGAATCTAACCCCAAAGTAAGCAAATTTTATGTTTGTATTATGAGTGTTAGTCAACGATTCTAATACATAGAAATAATTAAATAGATACCAGAATAAGTGTAATAAAGACCGGAAATGCAGACATCTAAATGTTCATCACACAATTGACCCGTCGGGAGTCGAACCCGAGCCTCGCGGTTGGTCAGTGTGGTTAGTCGTGTACGCTAGCCACTCGACCTTTGATGCGGTCAAGCTTATTAAGATGACGGCGGCTAGTGAATCCACTAAAACGTGATCTGTACTAATATTATAAATACGAAAATCTGTCTGTTACGCTTCTACCGCTATACCGATAAACCGATTTTGTTAAATTTCGATATCCGTAACAAAGACCTGAGTTCAAACAAAGGCTTAGTCCTTTTTTTAAGATATCAACCTTTAACCCCGTCATAGGAAAGTATACCAACTTTCTGTTCTGTTCTGAAAACCTGTTCTACGTAGACGAAGTCACGGACAAAAGTTTGTTTTCATATTATTTGTAACAAGTATAATTTCATCAAATTCTGTTTTAATTCTTATTAAGATAGTATTAAACTAGATATATATGAATAGCTTATACTCTTACATTTAAATTCTTATCTGTGATAAAAAGCAAGTTTCGTCAATTGTATATTGCAATTCCACATAGTTTCCTAGGTGTATATTAATTCCTTTATTATTTACTTATAGGTATGATCTCTTACATACATACCGAAATTCACAGCCGTCGCGTCAGTATACTCGTAAAAAAACAACTTTATGATCGCATCTGCATCGTAGTTATAATATCAAATTGAGGCAATGAGATCTAAGAAAGAGTGGTATACATTGCAAGAAAGTTTTAGTGTAAAAATGAGAAAGGATATACTCCGCTGGTTCGGTCATTTAAAAAGAATGATAGATGAACTATTGGTTAAATAGATTTACAATGTGAATATAGATGAGTTATCGTACCCGAAAAAACCTGGGCTGCCATTTCACGATTAAATCGCTCAGGATTTATCCGAGGAGAAGAGAGGATAAGGTAATCAATGTAGAGGAAGATAGATATGTCTGAAACATATTAACATTTGGCACTCGATACTCTGTACCTACCCTGTAAAGGACAAGGCGTAAATATAAATATGTATGCGAATTCTAAATTTAATGAAAATTATATTTTTCCAGGTCCCTGCTCTCGCCCGTCAGAGTCGAGACCAGACTTCGACGAAGAAACATCGAGCGACGGATATTTCGAATTAATTAGACGATAATTTGATCTCCATAACTAATTTAATTTATAATGCCATATTAATTAGCAGTGTTAGACATATCTGATGTTAAAGTTAAGTAAGCTTTAGATTTGGACTAAGATCAGCCGGGCTACGAAGCGCGCAGCAACTAATATCTCTTGCGAGAAAATAGTTTCTTGTTCCAATATGGCGTGCTACTTTCAACAATCACATTACACAGTTTTGCTTCTTATTTACGTGTACGCATTGATTAAAATATTTCGTTTCACTCCTTCTAAATTAAAAACTTTATTTAAAGCGTTGTGATTGAGGAAAAAGACAAAATTCTATGCGTGCATCCTAGCTGCACAGGGTCGCCATAAGGTGGGCCGGGGCCCTTATGTGCCTTAGGGCACACCTTGAGTGCAAGACAACAAGTGCTGGGGCTCTTAGAATGCAAATAGACTAATACGAGACCTATGCAACCAATTTCAAAAATTCTTGAATTTCCTTTTACTATCGACTCTAACATTTTCGATGTTACTACTAATTGAAATTAAAGTATTTCAATTTGAGGCATTTTAGTTTAATAAAATTAGAAATGGAATTGTTTTATCAGTAAACTACAATATTCAGTTACTTGAAAAAAACAAGATGGGACATTTAACAAACCATTAGGGGACAAACCATGATTAGTATATTAATATATGTATATTAATAGTTCAAACATTTTGATTTATTTGAATGTAAAATCAGTTTTTATTTATGTCATTAATTCCAGCAATGTACAACATGACGGCGAAATTTTTTTTAAATGCTATCAATAGAGCACTCTACACACAACTGGTCTCGGTATTTCACTTGCTGTTACACATGTATTAATAGCTACGTATCTCTGTTTTACAACTTAACTTCACCATTTTGTTAAATTATAGTTCTGGATAGATACAGCAGTTCCATCAAGTTTGCTGAAAGATACCTAAAATCATAAAAAATAAATGAAATCCTTGATTAAAATACTCAGACAATATTAAAACATTTTGAGGATTGATATTTTATATTTTAAATAAATAAACTGTTGACAATTTTATGGTAATGAAATATATTAGTTACCATTCGCCTAAAAATATTCTTAATCATTAAGAATGTTTCAATTTTAGCACAATATTTGATAACTATTATGAGAATAATAATTTTAACGGTTGAATCTTAAATCATGTAGATACTAAAAAAATATGTCCAAGTCAACAATTTTTGATGTTTTTGACAAAACTTTGACAAAAATATAATAAAAACCTGTTGAAAGTGTAATTTCATTTAAGAATCGTGTAGCCACTATTTTTCGTCAAATACACAAATCGAAAAAAATAAAGAAAAACCGAAAATCTAACACAAAATTGATATTAGCGCCAACATACCTAATTATCCCCACAGAAGGTTTTTTCTAAAACTAAACATGCTATAATATAAAAAAAGGTTCATATTTTTGAACTGATACAAATTGGGGGCACAATTGATGAAAATGAATGAATTGATTTTATTGTAGACTATTTTAAAATTGTAATTTGGTGGCACTAAAATTTGAATTCGATCCTGTTGCGAAGAAGGGCCTCTCAGAATCGTAGACCAAAAAGTCCAGGTGCCTTACTATGTAGGTAAAGTTTTCGCAGTTTTCACTTATTTTCCTAAAATATATAACGTTTAAGTAAACCAGTCACAAGTAATGTTAGTTAAGTTAGCTTTAATCAAATTTTTATGTGCATTTATGGTGTTTTGCAATTTTAGATATTAAGGTGTTATTGGTGAGTTAAGGCAAAAGTGTTACGATATCTCAACTTTTATCACAATATACGTATACAGTCCGAGATCCAGTAACAGCCAGACTTTCGTCATCGTAAATAGTTTCTCAATTATGGCAGCCAAGATCATCTGGATCATCAATGTTTTGGTCTGTAGCAAAAGTGTAAAAAGTTCAAAACGCGCCTAAAAAAGTATAACTTTAAAAGTATCTTCACGCTCATATCCTCGAAGAAATAGGCAGAGATACAAGATGGGGCACCTATGACTAGCCGAAGACACTAAGTCCCACAATGTGATAGGTGGCTAGCCTATCGCTAACCAGACACATATCCAATCCCAAGTAACATTTTTTTTTATTATTATAAAATTGGGACACCACATTTTTAATTTGTTTTCCGACCAGGGAATCCAATCCGGTACCTCCTGAAGTCAAATCCTGGAAATGGTCCAGGATTTGACTTCAGGAGGTACCGGATTTTTTTATTCTTATCTTAAAAATCATTTTTATTTTACTAGACTGGTATCTGATATTAATATTAACGCAGAGGCTTAGCTTTAAAATGGCAACGACGCATTTCCTTCGCTTTTACAGATTATAAAATATCAGGATTGTATGTATATGCCTTCTAATAATAAAAAGAATATCTGTTATCGATGATCTATTGATATCTACATTAAAATCGGAAAACATTTTAATTTTTTTAAATTTGAAATAAAACATGTATCTTTCTGAATGTTATTTTGTTACAATCATATTAATCTCTACTAATTAAAAATAAATGCCCGTAAAAATACCAAATTGTATAAAATTAAAACAACTGGCAACACTTATAATGTAAATTTATGTAATCGAAAATGCTGTGGTTTTTTTCTACTGGTTATTTAATATTTTATTATAATGCACCTAGTTACTAGAAAACAGATAAATTTCTTGGAGGTTTAAAATGGAATTTTTGAATCTTCAACAAGTTTATCACTTTAGTTTTGAATATTTATAATGTAATAAGTGATACTATTACATACAGAATGGGCAATGGAAATATATTTCTTATATAGACTCATTTTACAAAAATAGGAAATCACGTCGTAGATCAGCTTCGAACAAGTTGCAATGAACTGTTTTTTTTGTTTTGTATTAGCTTCTCTTTTCGTAAATTTTTAAGAAATAAAAAAACTGAAAGTAAAAGTTTTAAGTCGAATGCCTCGAGTTCGAGTTTTGAAGAATTTCCTGCCCTAAAAAATTTTTAAAAGATAAGTGTTGAAAACAATTCAATGTACAACAAACACAATGTACGGACATTGTTTACTTACCGATTAAGAAAACGGGGAATATCCTAAAGTAATAATTTAAGGGCATTTAAACTATAAAATCCAAAAACGAGTCACAATTTGATGATTTTTTTTTGAAAAATAGCTGATGATTCCGAGATGTCCGACATTGCCCTATTGATAGTCTATTCGCGCTATTTTTTACTTGTATATATTTATTTTTAACTAATACAATCATAAAAAAAATAATTGGCACCACAATTACGAAAATGAATTGCCACCATTTAAAAACCTCATGACCTACTTTCTCAAAAAAATCAAATTTAAAACCAGTTCGTCAGGTATCATATTTTTATGTTCCGAAGTTAAAAGTGCTTTTTGCAAATGTATCTAAAAGTGTCGTACTTCGTGAAAAATGTGTCTAAACAAAAATTACGTTATAATATTTTTAAAGGCCCCTCTATACGTAATGGTGTCACTTAACGTTGTGTATCCAAATTTCTCTCTATATTGTAAGACACATCCTATTCTTGTAATTGCTAGTTTTTTATCTTCTATAGTAAGTGTCATTGATGATTAAATTCTTAATATACGAAAATGAAGAATGTTTTTTTTTTATTAAAAGTTTTTTTGTAATTTGCAATGTTCGTCCAAGTGCAAATTTGCAACTCAGTGTATAAGCAGCTGGTGTTAGGCATGCTATAGCCACGTAAGTTTAATAACAATAGACTTTTTTCCCCGTGTTGGTCCGAGCTCCTTTGCAGAATAGACCATCTGCCTTCCTGCCAAGCAGCTCGTAAAAGGCGAGCATAGCCTTACCGTCACTAACACCGTGACATCTGACTAGGTGGTAGAGTTTCGCCTCGCCTGGATTGGCACCACTACCTTATCTATTCCTGCTGCTATAACGTCAATGCTTGCCATTGGCGTATTCCGGTTCGGAGGATAAGGTAGCCGATAAACTAATTTTTGCTCGAGGCCCAACATCCTAGTCTCAGGTTGGCAATGCATAATTACCACCTTTGGTGTCCCTAGGTAGCGTGAATTTCTTACAATCAGGAAATCTGTCTGCTTGTTTGCCTTCGAATATCATAAAAATACATAAGCTGATAGGTTTGATTAACTGAACTCCCAAAATTTCCAACATGATCCTATCGTGTTTGGGCTTATCTGATATGATTTGGACATTTTTTATCCAAATTTGCTCGGAACTCTCTTTCCTTACAAGTAAAAGTTTCTAACAAAAAAAAATACTTTTCTAAATTTCTTTGTGAGAATAGCAAAGCAAACAAGTACCTGGATCAACTTTCAAACACAAAAAATATTTTTCATGCATCGGTACCAAAGATATTGCCAACGATAAAATCTAAATCATCTTATGTCAAACTGGGGCATGACCATGAAGCTATAAACTAGAGAGTAACGAGAGTCTTTTAGAGACTCTTGTGAAAAAAGGCAAAATGAGAAAGACCGGTACATTAGACAGAGTCAGCAACATTTAAAAAAGACATCAGGTCTTTGTAAGGAGTGTAACATCCAGTAGTAGTCTATAGCTTCATGGGCATGACATAATACTTACTTTTATATATAAAAAAGGTAAGGTGAAGATACTAATTCGGACTAGTCATTATGGAACTCTACCTAATCTTACTTTGAGTACTGTATTCTTTGATTGAGAGTATATCATCTGAGTCTTTGCCATGAGTTGGTATATATTACGTTCAGTAAGTTACGTGTCGAAATCTATGACACTTTTAGTCTCAAAATGTGTTTCTTTTAGTTACCAATAGAGACGCTGTTCAAAGTTTCAAACACAAACAAATAATTTATAGAGGCGGTAGCGAGTATAGTAAACTCGACAAGCCGTAAACTCATGGTAAGGGTTCTGAGCCTTTACTTATCTCCATTATCTCTCCAAACCGGAACTCTTATACGGCAACTAATGTTATGGCGGCAGGAATAGGTAAGGCGGTGGTACCAATCCGGGCGAGTCGCTGCGAAATTCTACCAAATCACCGGTAATTTGAAGAAATAGGGGCTAGCTTTAATCAATTACTTTAAAGGGGGACAGTTAGTCCAATGTTTCCATGAGTCTGAATTCCATTTCATTCCATTTTTCCTTTGTCTAAGTCCACTGAGTATAATAGACAAAACCGAATAGATAACCCTGCATGGCGTAAGCATAGGATAAGTGGATAATTGCCAATAAGACCACAGGTGGAAGAATGTTGTGCAGAAACTGGATACTTACATAAGCACCTATTTTAGTCGCCGTGTGACAAGGACTTGCACATAACTCCTATCACCCCGGTCACAGGACAGCCACTAATAACATCTATAGTTTCCATAGGCCACAGTCTCGTACTATCAGGAGAGCCATTCAATCGTAAGTCAAAAAGGTTGATGACGATTGCTACCGTGGTAAAACTCTTCGCACAGTGAGTCCGTGCACGCTAATCCAAGATAGTCTGTGATTCCATAGTCCGTGAAAATCCAACTTGCAATAAACGCTTAGTTTTGCTTTAAGTTTAACGTTTTACGGCCAATATTAATAATCAATCCTAATCCAAAACTTGCTGTCCAATATTGATATTTTGTTCCATTTTTATGCTATCGCTTGACAATAACATATTAGCTGTGGTCAGGATAAATATGGCAATTTGATAAAGGATAGGCCAACGGACAAGCAGCTATCTAGATTGCTTGGAATCCATCTTTAGAGGTACATTATTAATATTGGCCGTTAGTCAGTATAAGTGAACTGATTCACTAACATTAACATCTCGAAGGATTAATGAAGCCGTTTGATTACGTAAGGCTTTATTGAGAAAAGGGACTGCATATTGAGTTATTTTAATTAATAAATGAATATACAAACACCTTTTTGCCCTTTATTATTATTTTTTCCTTTTTCGTATAAAAAATTTAATATAAAAAAATATTAAATATGAACAAGAAAATGACTCATAACGATGGAGGTATTACACGTAAACTTTCTATGGTCAGGTAGACAGACTTAAGGAATATCCTCACAATTCGTGTTACCCCCAAAATTGCGGCCGTTTAAGAATTGGTATATTGGTATGGTAAGGTATGTTTAAAGACGATTACTCTCTTGTTAAGAGAGTATAGCCTGTTTTTTAATCTCAGAGACTAAATTGACGGACGCAAACGTCAATTTTACAAATAATGATACCTGCATTTTTTTTGTAGTGCTGTCCCGTTATACCGATTTTTTCAAAACGTAAACCTATGTCGGTTTTCGTTGAATGAAAATTCTAAATTTGGTTAATACTTTTAAGTGCCATAAAAAGATAATGTTGTTTTGAAGATTCTTTTTTTAAAGTTAAGATAGATTTCGAAGTCGTCTAGGTCTGCTTATGGAATCAAATGGGAATCGGGGAAAATACTAAATTTTTGGAGTAATTAGACGAGATTATATTGAAATCTAATTAGATTTTTTTGCAATTTACTAAGTTGTAAATTTTGTTAAACTTTCGTCCCTCAATCTATTGAAGTGTTCAAATGCGTCCGTTCTGCATGTCGTGTGCAAGTTATCAATTAAACTAAGTTTGGTGATTTAAGTTCAGTTGAATTGTTGTTATACTGTACTGCGTCATGTTTTAAATTGAAAGAATAGCTTGGGACCAGGACAAATTACTCAAATTAATATAACCCTAAAGTAAGCAAATAATATGCTTGTGCTGTTGGTGCTAAGCAGGGATACTAATACATAGACATACTAGTTCAGTTATAACTTAGTTAATACATACGTATACTTTTCCATGTTGGTAAGGGTCCTCTGTGCAGAATAGATCATCTGCCGTCTTGCCTGGCAGCTCGTAAGAGGCGAGCAAAGGTGAAACGGGTTATCACCAACAAGACCACTGGTCGTAGAGTGTTGTGGAGCAACTTGCTCGGATAAGGATTTACCTATTTCTGCTGCCATAGTAATAATGTCATGTTCTAGTCCGGAGGGTAGGGCAGCCGTTAGACTTGCACAATTGGCCTAATACCCCCGCTACGCAGTGACGCACCTACAACATAATATAATAGTGTCTATACGCTGCGGTTATCTCTTACCATAAAGGGAGCTTTGTGCTTGTTCGCTGTCTTTTTCCACAAAAAAATAGAAGTTTGCTTACGTAACAACTTAGACTTAAATTAAATTAATACGAAGCTTTTTGGAGCGCTTCTACAAGTAATTATACAGTAAAGGCAGGACTGTGTAGCCCTTGAAAACCAAAGACAAAGTGTGTCAACTAGGTCATACGCAAAATCAACATCATTAACAATAGAATATTTATAGAATATAGATATTCTTCATCTATCACATAAATATGAGTAATCAAGGAATGAGTCATTTATTTCAATAAAACAATGGCATTAATATTTAGAAAAAACAAGTGTTGTTTTTCAATTTTATTTTTAGTACATTTTTTAAGTGTTTTATGAAAATACATAGTATGACAATAATTATTAACCTACAAGCATGCTAATTTTTTTTATTTATTCGTTCTAAATACACATGTTCCGATTTTTCAGTGTAACTTGTAAAAATCGGTAATAAATTTGGTTAACACTTTCCGATAATGGCACGTCACTATTTATGAATCGCAAAAAACTGACAACATTGCTAATGTCATTTTAGTCTCTGAGATTAAAAAAACAGGCTATAATCGTCTATAAACATACCTATACTAAAATACTCCATGTTTTCATTTGACATTTTAGTTTTTATTACTTTTATCTATGTTTCTTTAGTCATCATTATTATAGGTACCTAATTATTGGTATTTCATTATCTTCTAGTAGGCACTTCTGTGTTGCAATCTTCTGAATCCTTATAAAACAACTATTTCGAAACTTGAAACATCACAAAACAAAACAACAAAAGGGCATAGATGTCAAAAAGTTACACATAATAATACATCTGTGTAAAATAATTTCATACTTTTTCAGCTTAAGATAATGAAACAATTGCAATATAATTGGCTTCAAATTTCTAAATCTCTTGCTAGTTATATATCAAGGAATATTTTATTTTCTTTTGCTTAGCGCCATCTATCGAATTTTTAAGGAACAACTTTTAAATGTAACTTATCTAAATAAATAATAGATGGTGCTGTCAATTTTATTGTAACGTTATTTGATATTTAAGTAACATTGATGATGAAACAATTGCAATTGAGCTATGCATACATACATCGTATAGTGTATTATTGGTAATAGTCAAAAATCTGCTTGAGGCCTGGAAACGTGATGGTATAGGAATAAGTTAAACAACGGATAAAGAAATATTGGAAATGTGTTAGAATGTGAAAAAGTGTTATTAGAATAAGAGAAATGACCCACACTTTTAAATAATTAGATTGCGACGTGTAACTTGTTTAAAAATAAACTATTTTTTAATGTAACAGGTGGCAATCAAAAGGGCGGTTCACCTAATGAGGAGTGATCTCTGCGGGTCCCGAACAACTGTAAGAGCAGGGTATCATTTGCGTATTAAGGACGTAAAATAGGTTAAAGGCTATACGTATATACCTCAATTTTATAAATAATAATCCTTATCATAAATACACAATACTATGATTCCTTGTGAAAAAATCTATTTGTTTAGATTGATATAGATTGCTGCACCGTATAACTTAAGTTTAATAACATCGCCTTAACTTTTTCTGTCAACGTAGTATCAATTATCATGTTCCAGTTTCATCACTATAATCATCATCAGTGGACGACCTCCGGCCTGCTGGACATAGCCCCCCCCCCCAAAGAGCGCCACAAGTCACGGTCACCAGTCGCTTGTAACCAGCGACTCCCCGCGACTTTGTTTATTTATGTTATTTATTTATGTTCCAGTTTATTATAGCTAAATACCTATCTCAGCAGCAGGACAGGACAGCAGCTACATTTACCGGGTCCAATTGTATTTTGAAACCATACAAAAAACTATCGAAATACCCATTTAAAATTTCAAATCTGTTTAACCGTTTAGAAGTTAGGTATGTGAATAAGGTAAGTATAGAAGGATCATTTTTACGACCCGGTGTCCTATTACCCATTGTCCTGTGGGAATGAAGCATCGTCCTGCTTTAATAAGTAGCCTATGTTCATCAGGGACAGTATTCGCTTTTAATCTGTCTCTTTATTATTAGTATAGATTACATTACCCGATTAATTCTATTATTCTACTACCTGAGCGAAGCCAGGTCAAGTCGCTAGTGGATACAAACTCACGTGGTGTCGTCGGCCGTCGCGCACCATGCGCGCGATTCATAATTTTCTAGCGTAGTTAGGTATTTTGTTAAGAATTATATTTTTAATTTTGTAATATATTTTGAATGGATTTTTCGATTTGAATAATTCAAAAGTAATCTCAAGGTATTGCGACAGTCTTCAATATGAAATAATTTATTTAGATTAGGATAAATAAGAAGGTATAGATAAAATGTTCCGAATGTTACCACTATTTTTAATAACTTTTAAAATGTATAAAAGTGGTTATATTACCGTAACTGTAATAGTTAGATATAAGGTGTCGCGAACTTTTTTGTAGATATTAATACGTTCTTTAATATTGTAGAGCATCTTATACTGCTATTGTCATATATTGTCATAGTGGTACAAACATTTTATAGAATTTTTTTAAACCTTGTGTTACATTTTTGAATTGTCTGTAGGGATCCCTAATTTTTTCTAGTTACAAAAATAACGCCTATGTCACTCAGGGATAATGTAGCATTCTAGAGGTGAAAGAATTTTTGAAATCGGTCCAGTAGTTTCGGAGCCTATTCATTTCAAACAAACAAAAAATCAAACCTTTCCTTTTTATATTATTAGTATAGATATAAGATCACATAACGTGGCAACGCGTCACCACGCCAAAAATCTGTTTTACGTCCGCCTATACGTGTTTCACATCAAAGTAAGCCCAAAGTAAGCAAGTTATATGCTTGTGTTATGGGTGTTAGTCAACGATAATAATACATAGAGATACTTAAATAGATGCCTAAATAAATTTAATAAACACCCAGACCCGGAAATGCAGACATCTAAATATTCATCGTACAAATGCCTGTCCCCATCGGGAGTCGAACCCGAGCCTCGCGGTTGGTCAGTGTAGTTAGGCGTGTAAGCTAGCCACTAGACCAACGAGGCGGTCAATATAAAATAACAAACTGAGTTAAGTCTAATAAACTAATACAATGTAGTGTATACAGGACAATATCTACTTTTACAAGCCAGACTAATTTGGAAATGGTCAAGGTCTGGCCCTTTAATGAACTGTTTGCCTTGTCCCGATCAGCATTACGAAATACACCTGATTAAACTTCATCCTTCAACCTTCATTCACTTTCACATAGTCCTGTATCATGTACGTAGTAGGTAGTTCATTTATTTTATACTAGCTGCGCCCCGAGGTTTCACCCGCGTAAGTCCCAACCCCGCGGGAACTCCGGGATAAAAAGTAGCCTATATGTTATTCTTGTTCCTACATACCAAATATCATCGTAATCGACCTTGTAGTTTTTGCGTGAAAGAGTAACAAACATCCATACATCCATACATACAAACTTTCGCATTTATAATATTAATAGGATCTCTGTGGTCTCATAATCCGGAGTTGATCAATTTCGGGTAGGCAAATCAAACTGTTTTTTTTTTTAATTTTCCAACAAAAACAAAATTGCCGGGGATTGGATAACTGCCCAGTTGGCAATAAGTTTGTCACCAATTATACCGTGGGATTAAAAGTACCTTCGGCTAATGGTAGATGCCAAGGTTATACATCTATCAAACTCTTCGGGGATACGCTCGTAAAGTATCTTCACGCCCACATCGCCAAAGAGAGAAGCAGAGGCACAACCAGTGTTCCCACGACTAGCCAATGACACTAATGCCCGATTTCACCAAGAGCCCCTATACTTTAGGGGACCTTTTAACGTTACTTATGGGACTGTTTTCATATAAAACAGTCCCCCAAAACACGTTAAAAGGTCCCCTAAATATAGGGGCTCTTGGTGAAATCGGGCGTAAGTCCCACAATGTCCCACTTGCCACCTGCAAACTCATCAGCTACCGGGCACATTAACGCTATTTTTTTTGTTGCCCGACCCGAGGATTGAACCCGGGTCCTCACGAAGTTCAGTCGATCGAATTGGTTGATTTGCTTTATCTAAGTATTTCGCCATAGTGTCAGTGCTTGCCGTAGTCATGTTCCATGTTGGAGGCTAGTTTAGCCGGTAGACTAGCACACGTGGCCTAGGCTACCTGTCATTCCTGACGACTCGTAACATTGTAATAGACACCACAATAGCTGTCTATCGTCTCTTGCCATCAGGCCTTTTTGGCGTTTGGCTATGGAACTCTAAAAATGAACATTTACGCCAACAGTAAGTCCAGGCACTACGCAAATTACCATAATAAATATTATGTGGTTGTGTAATCTCATCTTGACTGCTGGATAGAGATGTGAAAAAATTATCCATTACTTAAAAAATCGATGATTTTTTCAAATTAATCGATTTTATTAATCGGTTTTTTGACCTAAAATAATCGATTTTTTAATAATCGTTTTTTTGTTTCGTTATTTCACATGATACTTTCGATTTTTTAATAACCGCAGCTTGACATACTACATAGATTATTTATTTCGTAGTTACAAATTGTACTTTCGATATTTTAACTAAATTATAATAGACGTACTAGAAAAAATACTTCTATACAACGCCATCTAGTACCTAACAAACAGATTTTGGCAACATTCGAAAACTCTGACGATAGTTTCAAAAGTTTCTTTCTAAAGTTTAAACTCTGATTTTAATAAATTTTGCATAAATAACCGATGACTAAGTGTGCGAGAGAGTTTGCAGTTTATGATTTTTGATCTCATAAACTATCAAAAAGAGGTTTGAGGGCTTACTTTGTAATAAAAAAATTGGTGCAACTGCTTTAGCTTTGAATTATTGAGTTGTTTCATTAAAATATTTAAAAAAATCTATTTTTTTAGAAAATCGATTATTTTTTAGTAAATTTTTTTAGTAAAATAATCGATTATTAGAAATTCGATTTTTCCCCAGGCAAGTCACATCCCTACTGCTGGATCATTTCTGTTTATTTACTAACTAACACCCATAACACCAGCATATGATTTGCTTAATTTGGGGTTAGATTCAATTTGTGTGATTTGTCCAGGGATGTTTATTTATTTATTTATTTTCTCCTGTACGGTTATAACAGCTGTTTAATATGAGTTCGGCCATAGACAATATATTTACTCATCTCTGGTTCGGCTTAGATTTTAAGCAGAACCAAATCCGGAATCAAACAGTTGCTTAGGATCATGAATTCGGTTTAGACTTTTGATTTCTAAGCCGACCTCATGTTAAACAGCTGTAATGAAGAGATAAATCGTAGATTAAAGTTGATTGGCATTTCGGAAACTCGAGATTACTCTGACGAAGTTACCTGATCATTACGTTACGCCAGTGCTCGCTGTTGTCTCTCGGTTTACAGGGTAAAGTGATTGGTAAACGCAAAAGGCTCAAACTACCGTCAGGTTGGCAACATACCCTTAACATCTTTGGTGTCTACTACAACGACGCATGGTTCTCATCATCAGGATATACGTTTGCTTCTTTGCCTATCTATATTATTAGGATATAGATAGGCTGAAGAATTTTAATCTTATTAATAATAACTCTTTTGTATATGTGTTTGTCACCTAACTCGGTCTAAAATTCACGATGAATATGACGGAAATTTTGTTTGTGTATTTCAACTGGTTCTGGTGGTTTGAAAATACAATAAGTACATGATAGATAGGATCAAAGTTTTATTTCAACGACGTTTTTTGAAGGCGTAGGAGTTGTATGACATATTGGCCCCAAATATGATCTAAAGCCTTGAGTTCGATACTGTTTATTTCTAACATCTTTTGTGATAAAAATATATAAAAATAACACTGAGGCACATCGTCGTATTATCTCATTAGTTTGTCGGTCACGATTTTTTCAATAAGTATACATTTGACCTCTAGAAACTACAATGATAATAGCGGATAAGGATACCAACTATTTAGTCTGTGCACGTCCGCTTTAATATGAGTGAACACAGTAATAAGAATTGTTTTTGAATAATGGCCCTTTTCCTGACCTGTTAAGACTTAATCCGTCCCTGTGAGTTACTTATTTCGTTTTTTGCTATATTATTATTTGTTTGATATATTCCGTATTTACATGTGTATTAGGGGAAAATGCAGTCTCATTTTAGAAACTTTTAATTGGGCATTGCTTCTTAAAGGAGCAATTACAGTACTTTTTGCTTGTAACCGAGAAGATTATTTTACTAGTACTAATTTTAACTCGTACTAATTGGTCTCAAAGAGTAACTGTCCTTATAGGAAAAAGAGGTTCCCCTCTGCCGGTTTTCGAAACCTATGGAAACTACCGCTATCTGGTGACTGTTTAAATAAAAAAAAACGTGTCTGTGTGAGTGTATATTATATATACTTAGTCTATCAAATATGTCACTTGGTTGACACCATCCACATGTATCCACCATTCATATTTAAAGTAATTCTTGGTAATCTCGGTTATAAATCGAAATGAATGTACCTATTCATTTTTACTTGATGCAGCAGACACTTTATTTTTATTAAGCGAAGTTTAAAAACTTTAACCTACCAGCAGCAGCATCCGTTGCTATTTTAGAGGGGGTGGACCACGTGTAAGGTAAGTGAATTATTTATTTACATACAGCTAGTATGTAATAGTTGCCCGCAGCTATGCTCGCGTGGTTAAAGTTCCCACAGGAATTATTTTTTTTGATGAAAACTGTCATATGTGGTAATCCAATTTACCCACTATGTTTGTATCAAAATTTATGAAAATCGGTTCAGCAGTTTTTGCTTAAAGAAGTAACAAACATACAAACTTTCACATTTATAATATTAGTAGGTTAGGAAACAAAGGTGCTACTGCTACATGGCATTCTTTACCAGTGAACCTCATTATTTGGAACCTTAAAATTGTGTAAAATCCCGGTGCAAGAGTTTATTAGCAAAGTTACAAAAACACGAAAAACATACTAAGAATGCTAGGCATGCCAACATTTTGAGTATTCAACAGTTTTCATACTCACTATACTACTGCTGGTTGCAGGTGTCCAGAAATAATCTGACAAGTCTGCAGTAGCTTGCAGTACGAATGTAGTGGTGATGCTTTTAGGTGTGAATAAAAAATTCGACAAAGTTCTCTCACCACAACTTAGGTAACGCACAAAAGCCCATTTATCAGTGTGTCGTTCGTTGGCTCCAATGTATCAGTAGTAACTATCGGACCAACAACGGAATCGGAATACTCACCTGACCTGACCAGCCGCTTAATTTACCTTTCGGACATCTGGACAGAGTACAAAGTTTCATGCTCATCACTTTGATGCGTGTCTATGCTACCATCAGATTCCACATTTCTTACATTGTTACTAAACCTTTATATTTATACATCAACAACCAATTGACAGCAAAAACATTTTCAAACTGATACGATTTGGAAACCTTCAAAAGAGTGCACACATTCTAAATGGTTGGCAATGCACCTATGATCTGTGATACTCCTAGAGTTGTGGATGTCAGTGGGCGTGGTGGGCGGTGGTAAATCAATCATGACCATAGATTATACAAAAAAAGAAAATACTCTTAATTGTATATTTGGCAACCACATTAAATATACATCTTGGCAAAATAGATTAATCTATAATAAAAGTGCTAAAAATTATCTTAAATAAATTCGTCAACAACCCAAATAACTTCTAAATAACGTTAAATTGGACTAGCGTAAACTATATAGAAAATACTTACAATACAATATAGATCTCGTGATTTGCGTCAATATCACTGTCACCTATACGCTTAATAATCTGTACTTAATACTCATATTTTAAATTAAAGTTAATTTAACATCATATTTGACACATTATCCGAATACGACACCATGACTTTGTAATAATATTTTTGTCCTTGTACAAAGTTTTTTCTTTTTATTTTAAAATATAATAATATATTTTTATAATAATGACAACATAATGCAGCTTGCCTACTTATCTTGACAGATATTTCCTAAGATTGACGTATGTCAAATGTGGTTTAAGAAAATGGCCAAAAACTACAATACTCTAAAAATGGCCCAACATTAGTTTGGACGTTTAGTGCTTTTGATTGAGAATTTTCCCCAGGAAATAAATAGTACCAAAAATATAAAAATATATGCTTTGCGATCCCCATTTCTGTGCTGACACTTTCAAAACTAATAGCGGAATAACATTTCACGAAGTACCTAGCGGATTAGTTCTGATAATTACTACTAAATATGTAAGTTGGTGGTACTATATTAATAGCTGGTTGAGTGGCAAAGGCGAAACTAGTAAACTAAGTGCACCATCGATTAGCCAAATGTTTAACTTTCAATAAGAGTAATTAGAGAGCTACTGTATATACAAGCAACAATTTAAAATTAGACGCTTACCTTACAAACAGTAATCACAATAAGTTTTGGATGCTATTTAAATATGGAAATTGTATGTTAAAACCTGCAATAGCATTTGCCAAATGCTTTGTGATTCTCACAAATACTAACAATGGACTAGTTAGGTATAATTCTACAATGTTTTTTTAATAAAACACAAGACAAAGCCTTTATATATATATATAGCTAAGAATCGTCTCGATCACAACAGTTTAAGAGTTATGATACTACAGACAGACACATACAGACACGTGAAACTTACACCCCTCTTTTTCTATCAGGGGGTTAAAAATCTGACTTATTGTTGTAATTATTCTGTCTTATTGTTTTGAAGACTTTTACAAGTTATAGCAATAAATTATGTCTTTGTGTGTCAATAGGAAACGAACTTGAGCGTTAAAACCACATCAATTGCTTTACAATTTCGCTACCCGAGACAACTTACATACTAAAAGAGTTCATTCAGTTTCATTCATAATCTAGCTAATTTAAGAATATTGCCTTTCCGTGTCTATAAAGATTAATTAAAAAGATTTGACTTTTTTTAAATGTTTTAAAGTTTCATCAAAAATCAATAAGATTCTTTATAAGTTTCTAATATTCTGTTTCAAACACGGCTCTTTTATAAATATTACCTATTCCATTTATTAAATTAAATATAGGTCATGGTAAATAAAAATTCAGTCCCCCAAGGTGCCCTTGATCTCGTTCTCTGTACCTCTTGAGTCTTTCTTCTTCATAACCATCAATCCCAAGTCCTAGTTTCTCTACTAGTCTCTCCCCTTTATCTCCATGTTCTTCGATGAATTGTTTTCTTCTGCGCAGGGCTACATCTGGATCGAATATCCAAGTTTGCTTTCGGTAAACTATTGGGTAGCCAATTATACTCTGTCGAATTAGTAAGTCTAAAGGTCCCCCTGCGCCTAATGGCAATACTGGTCGGTAAAACAGCACGCATGCGCACAGCCATATCTGAAGCAATAAACATACGGTGGCTGTCAAATATGTATATTATTTTTTCCACAGTCTAATCACAGAACAGGCTAAGACATTTGGCCTTGCAGCCAAATATACATTATATTTAGTTTTCTTATGAGATAAGATTGCGAACATTTGCTTATAAACACAGTACATATGTACACAAAATAAAACAATTTAAAATATTTTATTAGGGAAAGAGGAACTTTTTTTAAAGCAGAAATGGTTAATGTCAACTATTTGTATGGTATTGTAGTATATTTGGACAATATGTTAGCCACAATAATTAAACGCAATAAAACTGCAAAAACCCACTCCAGGTGTTACATTCCCCTCGTCGCAATTTGATAGTTCTTTTTTTGAATGATATCAAATATTTCTGAAATAGGCCCACATATATTTTATAAACACCCTACTAAACCTGGCAATTTAATTATGCAGATACCTTATCGCAACTTCAAAATAGACTACGCCACCGGACTTCAGTTTCAAACTCTCAATTACTCAAATGGTTAAAGCAATCTTCATCGATTGAAAAGGTACAGTTTCAAATCCTGTCCAATGTGATTATTTTTAAATCTTAAAATGTATCACAAGCATTGTATGTATGTATTTAAGTTAGTGATAACAGCCGTTTTGCCACCCAGTATCCTTAAAAACAAGTTTTAATTTTCGACTGTTATTGAATGCCTTTAATTACATATCTATAAAAAAATCAAGTTAAGCCATAAATAATATAGTTACTTTGAGAAGTTGTTGCCAACCATCAAACTAAAAATGTTTAGGGTTCCGTAACTCCAAAGGAACAAAACGGAACCCCTATGAGATCACTTTATTGTCCATCTGTCAAGATCCTTTTTCTCAGGAACTTTTGGTATGAAACACTTAGATCTACTGTTTCTTATAGCTATGATAAAATCAATCTGCTAAGCCAACGCAATCTAAAGAAACAGCCGCTTAATAATCTTGAAAGGGAATCAAAACCTATGGGGTAGGTACTTTCCGTGAACTCAGAATCTTGGAATCGGATACGAAGCAACGTCATATAGGAATAGAACATAATAGATATAAGAAAACTGTCAGTTATTTTTACATCACTTAATAAAATGTGATAGGTGAACTTTTACTTATACATATACCTACTGGCTTGTATGAAACCTTTGGTGCGGATTCTCGACTCGCATTTGGCCTGGTTTTTTTTAAAAATATCAACCCACATATTTTGAATTAAAACATACATACAGATACTATATAATAGAATTGAAACCTAATAGGACTTTTGCGTCTTCTGGAGCCAGAATAAGAGCTATGTTCTAGGCCACGCCTTTCTCACTTATGTTCGTAGATGTAGTGAGCAACTGGCATACAAACTGAATAATTGTAAAAAAATTTAATAATCACCGAAACCTCGTCTCGTCTTAAGTTCTCGTCACGAGTCAGTTAACATTTCGTCAGAACATTGTTTGTCCTTTTTCATAGATTTGCTCGTCCTTTAAGGAACGAGTGTTGATGATTCTTTTTTCGAAACGTAGATCATTTTTCAGATATGTTCCTTAATAATAATAATCAAGTTCTGACAAGAGGGTTTTGAGTGATATTTAATAATGCATATTTTTGATGTATGTAGACAGTAATGAAATTGAAATCGGGTGTTTGTAGTTTTACTGCACTTAAAACATGTTTCCCTCGTGTATAATTTTATCATTACCTAACTCATTGCTTATCTAACTTGTTGCTTTTATCTTACTTGATCTAACTTATTTTACTCTTATGATCTAACTTTAAGAGACGTGCGCGTCACGCCCTAATTACTTGGAAAGGCTGACGACAAACGAACGTCAGACGGACGGATGTACTTTACGATTTTTTATTAATGTCGTTGCTTTTTTTACTACTTTCAATTTTAACTTGTAATTTTGTGTTATATATATGTATATATATTATGAAATATATATTAAAACGACAAAATATTTTGCATGAAAACAATATTAAAAATTCGAGGTTCAGGCCTTCGCAGTTCGCACTTGTAATAAAAGTAAGTTACCAATCCATTGGAAAGCTGTTGAGATACCAGGACAGAGCTATTTTTATAAATAAACACATAGTTTCAAGAAAATGGTAACAAGAATTCCTTAATAGTACGTCAAGAAAAAGAATTTAGTATTTTAATGAAAGGATAATTTAAGACGTAATACTTTTGAAATTCATAAACCATTCATGAATGCCTAGTTTTAAATAGACCAACTGCCCTTAAGAAAACTTATTTATCTGCCTATGACTATATTAATATTATTCGTCAATACCAATTTTAATGTAAGTACTAGGTACTTGATATGAGCCTCTCCTAATATAGAATTATATTAGACATATTTTTATAGCAAGATCCGATGATTCCAAACAATGGCCAGACAGACATTCTTTATTTTATAAAAGTTGAAATTTTGACAGTGTATGTTTCTAACTGAGGTAGGAATATAAGAATTGGAAATTGCTTTGGCAAGTACCTATCAAGGCTGTAATAAAGCAGCTGCGTAGAGCTGTAACTGTAGATTATTTATGGGGAAACGTACTCCAATAGTTTTCCAATTAAGCGCTTATGCTGTTAATACCGAAGTAAAATTACAATTTAATAGTGTAAGGAAAGGAAAAATCTTTTCACAACGATGAGTGTCCATCCATTGATAGCATAATTCCTTATAATGATTTGAGAAGGTTTGGCTGTTCAAAGTTATAAGGATAATACTGAGCATTTAAGTAATTTACTCAAAAAGTTTATAGGTATGTGCACGTTCTGCAATGGCCTTTATAATAAATTAGTCCATGGATAGTTAAAATATGTTTTGAAATACAGGTGTTTAATTTAAACACATAATAGGGCTAATTATTTCTGTATTTGTAATTAAAAGTCGTTTGAAATTCCTTACTAATTACAAAACACTTGAACATATTATTGTTTTAAGTTTTTTTTTACATAGATAATGTTGCTATCACTATAACAATAAATTTTGTCCAAACTATTTTTTGATACACCTACAACATAAGAAACCTTTTAAATATTCTCAATAACCTGTTCAAATATTTTTGACAAAGCACTTTTTCAGTCATCCAAGAGCCAACACTTCACTAATATTTTTTTAAATAAAAATCAAACTTTATTTTCCACAAAACGCCAGAAAACGTTTCAATTTCAAAAAAACACTGATTGAATCACTTTATTTTATATTAAAAAATGCCAATTTTTCGAAGAATATTTCAATTACAAAATTTTACTATTTATTTAACTATTTACATTTTTCACTTTTATTCGACTATATATTTTGATTTAACAAAATAATCAAAATTTTGGTCACAAATGATTGTTACATTTTAACAAATAAAATATTTCAATAAATATATTTAAAAAAAGTAATTAAAAAAACACAGCCATAAACTCCTAGACTTCCAAACGGTAACTTTCCGTCATAACTCCTTAGCAAAACACTTGTTTTGATTCAACAACTGATATTAATTTTTGCAACATCGCATACTTACAACCACGATATTCATTTTGCAAGTGCTTATCACACAGCACGCTAACGTTAACTGGGTGGAAACACTGGAACCAGCTTGATAACTTTTACATTTAAAACAGTTCAGGTTACTTAAGTTAATGTAGCGTTGGTACGCATAGAAATATGGTTGGTAATTAATATATTGTTAGTGCCACTGCCATCCAGATATTTTTAACGATGCGAAAAATAAAGAAAAATCAATTTATTCTTTATTCTTTAATAGTTGCGTTGGAAGATACAGATTATAGATACTTGCATAATATAAATAAGGTCGACCTTTGCACTTTTTTTGGATTTGGGTGTCCGTGTTTACATTTTATTATATTGTTTGGGTCCGATTCCCGGTCAAAGCACCACAATTTTTTTTCAATTTTTATTAAAAACAACGACGCCTAGATTGTATGAGTGCCCTGTTAGCTTAAAGTTTGCCACCTTTGTAAGATAAAGTACATTCGTCTGATCACTGACACTTGCTTGCCATATATGAGATACTAGATTTAATGTAATTCACTTTACTGAACTTTGTAGGTACTTTTCATTTTTGATATTCGTTTGTAATGTTTATTAAATAAATTAAACATCTATATTAATAATAAAACTTTACAGATTATTCCGGTTTTTATTCAGTTCACAGATAAGTTGAGTAGTTTGGAATTACATAGACATGACAATAATTTGAAATCTGAAATGAAGTGAAACATTTGAATGTACAGGCAATATTAATCTGCACATATACTGCAATAAATTCAGTCGTAATAATTTAATGAAGACGTTTTAGGCGCCGTTCATAAATTACGTAAGACACTGTTAATGCAAATTTTAGAAAACATATTTCATAGTCAATACAACATATTATGAATCCTATCAGCTTAGTTTTACTTTAATGTACTTATTTCACATTTTCGGCTTCTTATACATTCGCATTCCGCTGGTTCGGGCATGTAGAAAGAATCACAGACGAAAGATTGACATAGCAGATATACCATGAGAATATGGATTGATGTAGGTACCCTTGGAGACCTAAGTTGACATACCATCATCAAATCGCTCGGGTGTTAGCCGAAGGTAATGTCAAGAGTGTCCGATACTGGCGTGTTTGTATAAAAATGGTGATGAATGTGGAGGAAGCAAGGCTGGTCTGCCAGGACCATGAGGTTTGCCGCTTGGCACTTGACACTTTACGCCTACTCCGTAAAGGACTTGGCGTGAAGATATGTATGTATGTATCTGTGTGTATATATCGAAATAGCAGAGTTAGCTTGAAATTAGTGAAATTCACCAATAATAAGAATTAGTAATATTCTGTCCGCATTCCTAAATTATTTACGTAATTTATAATTCGCTCCTTACCACGTGGAACCAATTATCTATCCAAACGAACAGAAATTTAATTGAAACAATGACGTTGTTTTTTTATTCTTGACGCAAGGTTTAAGGAATTTATCGCTAGCTTATAAACGTTATTCTCAATGATAATTAATCATACATTACATTATTTTTAAATTAATTTGATACTTCTTGTATTACATTGTATTTAGATGTTAAAGGAATGCTAGATAAAGAAGTAGAAGATTAGTAAGCCGTAGTAGTAAAATAACGTTGTTGAAAAGACAGCGAACAAGCAGGCGTGGTATGAGACAACCATTGCCTATAGACATTATTAGGATGCTATATTTTAGATGGGATCTTATACCGTGTGTGTAATTCTACCTGACCTATCCTCTAGCTGAGGTCATTAAAATGGCGAGCTGTAAAGTTAGAGTTTCAGGAACAGGAACTTTAGTAGTACCAAGCAGTAAACTGCTGAAAATCACAATACCAGCTAGTAATGACTACGCCAGTGAAATACCTAACCTAAATCCCATATCACCACTAACAGGCGATGGAGATACATCCCGGTGCTTTATAAAAATAACATTTAATAATTGGCATAATGACTACCTCAAATGTAAGCTTGCTGACTTAAAAATACGAATTTGTTAGTAATAATTATTTTACCTAAATGCGGGACAAGAATTAAAAAAAAACGAAATCAAACTAATTTTATTCAGAATACAAATTTTTGTAAATCAGAATGAAGAGTAAGATAAAAGTTAAATTAATAACAGTCTATATTATCTAAATATGAATATTGGACTTAATGCATCTGCAAACTATGACTTGTAGACTTACGAAAATTATAGGTTTTTTTAGGATTATTTTTTGTTTTTGTGAATAAGATTGTATGTGCGTGCGTACCTATTTCTATCCTGGGGGTTATTTAGTGTCTAGGATATAATTTAATTGAAATGTGTCGTTAAGTGTTTCAGAAACGGTACGTCTCGCATGTAGCGGAACGGTTTTGGCAATACTCGTCTGTGATTTTAACGGAAAAGGCTTATAACTCGCTGGACTATCCTTTGTATGTTAACTATAATGCCTTAGTGACGCTTCATTAACGATTGCGACAGGTACAAGTCTACATGACTTTAATCAAGACAGAGGATGTACATTGAATACCAAACAAGGAAAGACAAATGGTCCCGATTTATTTTGAACTTCTATAATGTAGCTTATACATCGGTATTATTTGTATGTCTGTTACACGATTACTCGGCTAATAACGAATAGACTTTGATATATTTTTAAAGGGTATGATTCAAAAATAGTTCCATCAAAATTTATCTAAACCCAATTTTTGAATAATATTTAGCAATGAATTATTTTGTGTAGGTACTTAGACGACGTGGTAATATAATCCCATCGCCTATATCCCCGAAGAACTAGCCACAACCACCACACCACGATTAGCCAAAGACACTGAGTCCCATAATGTGATAGGCGGCAAGCCTATCGCCAACTGGAAACATCTCCAATCCCGAACAATATTTATACAATATTATTAGAAAATTGGAAAAAACACATTTCAAAACAAGGCCACAGAGACGACTTTTTTGCACTCAAATTGAGTTTTCGGTACATCTTTAATATCACAGTACTTTAAATTGTGTTTGTCTATGTTTTGAAAGGACTAATTATTATTACGCCACTTTCACTTTTTCTTTTTTTGTTTTAATTATACTATCAACAGGTTTCGATTTTATATAGTTTTCAATATTTTTTTTTAAAAATAACCGTGGTCTCTGGCCTATTCCTTGTTAGCACAAAATATCGAATTAATGGTATTTAACGTATTGTAGATATTCAAAAAAGTTCTCGTTCCTAAATGATGGTAAAGCAAGGTTTGTTAAGCACCCAGACCGAAACCCTGAAGTATCTCTTTCAAATCAATCTTGTAAAACACAATTACCTACTCCTATTAGGAATCGAACTAGAGCTTGATGGATGATAGTTGCAGGCGTATTTTTTATGATATTGAAAGGCAAAGAAGCAGACGGATTTCCTCATGGTAAGAAATTCAGGCCATCTAGAGACACCAAAGGTGGTAATGGTGCGTTGCCAACCTGAAGCCGGAATGTTAGGCCTCGGGCAAAAGTAAGTTTACCGGCTACCTTGCCCTCCGAACTGGTACATGTCATGACGTTATGGCGGCAGGAATAAGTAAGATGGTGGTACCAATCCGGGCGAGTCGCTGCGAAACTCTACCACCTTGTCTAATGTCACGGTGCTGGTGACGGTAAGCCTATGCTCGCCTTTCACGAGCTGCCTAGCAGGAACGCAGATGGTCTATTCTGCCAAGGAGCCCGGACCAACACGGGGAAAAAATAAATACAAGCCCTTCAAATAAAACGGTCATGAAGTTTGCAGTTTTTGCGTAATAAATTATTTTTTGGCAAAACCGGATAAAATAGCATGACCGTGAAAACAAACAGCCTCGACTCTACGCAAAAATAGCGAAAGTGTGCCGTATTTAACAGAATTGAAGTGAATCAGCCATTGCATATATTTGTTTAATGATTATTTTGTATCTATTGGCTATCCAGCGCTTGCTAAGCAAAGGCCTCACGTGTTTGACAGCCTTTATGACGATGGAATAACGGATTTACAACAGGAAAGCTGTTGTTTTGTTGTCAAGACTCGTAACCTAGACGTAGGGACAGCTAATATTATCCCATTTTATCCCTGGACAAGTTACACAAATTAACCATAAAGTAAGCAAACTATATGCTGGTGTTATGGGTGTTAGTCAACGATTCTAATACATAGAAATACTTAAATAGACACCAGAATAAATTTAACAAACATCCAGACCCGGAAATGCAGACATCTAAATGTTCATCACACAAATGCCTGCCCCCGTCAGGAATCGAAACCGAGCCTAGAGGTTGGTCGATGTAGTTAGTAGGCGATTACCAGTCTAAAAGAAAAGAAAGGACTACAAGCAACCATTGCAATTTTCATGCTATGATTTTCGTTTCGCCCATTGGTATCCCTTCAAGCTTCAATCTATCGAAGGTGGAGCTGTGAGGTATCTTGAGAATCTCGCGGGTTGCTTGCACCTCACGTAACACTCGATTATTTGTTCTCGAAAAAAACAATTACTGTATTTTACGGCATAAAAGATACACTTATGTACTGATAAAATTAATGCAATACTTGCAAAATCATTCCTTTAATGACAACCACCGCAACACACAGCCACAATTTAATATTTAAGTTTCTACTTCTGCCAGCACTTCCTGAATGTTTTGCGTAAAATCTGCAGGCTATATAGATGGCAACAGGTGTGAGACACCGACCCAAGAAACGCTAGCTAGATGTAGAATATTATGTACTGTTATGTAACATAACATGTTATGTTATGTACCTAGTCTTGCCATAAAT
>NJDD01002578.1:234761-274614 GCA_002245505.1 Calephelis nemesis
ATGGCCAGACTAAGTATATTGTAAATTTAAAATCTGCAATATAACCTAATATTTTTTAATTACTTTAAAAAAATATTTACAAAAACATCACTCGCAGCAGTAGTAGAGTTTCAAGTGTTCAATCTAAAAAACTACCCGTGATGTTGGGTGGGGAGGATGGGGTGTAGTCTTAACTTCACAATGAATCACCATGTATCTGCCTCTCTGCCAGGTAGCTCGAAAGATTTCTCTTTCTATCTGCTCTCCACAGGTTAAAATGTAGTACAGTACCAACAATACTACTAGTGGTGGTAGTAGAGTGCTGTGCAGGAACTTGCCCAAGTAGATATCCGGTAATTACCTATTCCTGTCGCTATAACAGTGTTTGGCACTTTCATGTTGCGGTCGAGAGGGAAGGGTAGCTGGTAGACACGCACTTGCTAAAATCTCGCCCACAGGACAGCGACGCACCTATAACATCTTTTATCATTATGTCTACCATTATACCTTTGATCGCGGTCATATCACATAAAAAAATAATAAAAATCTATTTGCGATACGGAACTCGTTTTTAAACTGTTCATTAATGTCAGGAAATTTTGAATTTAACCTTGATTGCGAAGACTTGATTTTTAGGGATCCGTGGAAGTATGAGTGAAAAACCATTTTAAAATTTCCTGTTTTTTACATTTATTAATAAATTAATTATTTACATTAATTTATTACACTATTATTTATCTACCTTACAAGTAAGAAAATAAAAAGTTAACAAGTATGATACTGTTATGTTATGTTACTCTAAATTCATCATTTCTTTGTTCGTTAATTTCGAAATTCCATTTTTTTATTTTTAGCCGACTTTAGAATTATGTCATATATTTAAGTATATTAAATTACGTTATACATATATTTAAGTATATTAAATCACGTTATATATTTAAATATGTTAATCAATTCGGTTTTATTTAATTGATGTTTAAAATTGTTTTCTTGATTACAAAGATCATACATGGTTCAATGACCCCAATTAAGGAACTGACGAAATTGATGATCCTCCCAGGAAAATCACAAGTCATCAATTTTCGATACATAAACGATATGTTTTTTCGTGCTGATCTGGGTCTGCTGATTACAAAAGACCGTATTTTGTTTTCCTGCCAGGCAGCTCGCAATTAAGCTCACTCTCGCGGGCACTCTAGGTCATTACCAAATTGCCCGAGTAGGGATTCACCAATCATCATAGCTTATCAGAGAAAATAAGCTTCTCTTGTCACCAATATGATTGTCATGTTCCGGTCTGCAGGAGAGGTTAGCCGGTAGACTTGCACAATAAGCCTAACTTCCTGGTCACAGGACAGCGACGCATCAATGACATCTATGGTTTCTAATATCTTTATGCCACGGTTACCTCTTACCATTAGGAAAGCCGTGTATTGTGCACATAAAAAATATATAAAAATTAAAATCAGGTTTTAGCAGTTTTTTATTTAAACTTTTGAACTACAGAACCATTCGTATGCGATTATGACACACGCTTGACTATTTTTAATCACAATAATCAAGTTTGAATAGCTACAAACGAGTTTTAAAAACACTATATTTATTTGTATTGCTTAATTTTACTATGACTATGTAATTAATGAATCTGTCCATTGTAGTCTCTATTGGTCTTATGCTTTGATTTTAAATTGTTATTTACCCGTGAAGAATTATCTCCGCAACCGAAACTATCAGATATCAAAGTTTTATGTTTCCATTATACTTCTAGCATAGCTGCGTAGGTTTGTTTTTTTTTTTAAATCCACTAGAGACATGATGCTCAAATATTATTAGATCAGATTATCAGAACCTCAAATTATATTTTGTGCCTGAAAGTTGTATCTATTATAATCCAGGATACAATTTCTTAGGGTTGTAACATTACCTTGTGAAAATGAGGCTAACGTCAAAGCTCTTGCAAAAGTAACTCGTGCATATTTTCCCATTGTTAGTCCGCGTCCTACGTGTAGAATAGACCATCTTCCGTCTTGAATTGTAGCTCGAGCCGAGCAAGACAAAACACGTCATTACCAACAAGATCACTGGTGATAGAGTACTGTGCAGCAACTTGCCTGGGTAGGGAGCCACCTCCTTGTCTATTCTTGCCGCCGCAATGACAGTGTCATGTTCCGGTCCGGAAAATAGGTAAGCCCCCTAGAAGTAGGGTAACACCAGGCCAGACGGCGTCTATGGTGTGTATAGACTGCGGTTAACCTTACCAGTTGGGTTGGTTGGTACCTTACGGGCTTTACGCTATCTTATGTAAATAAGTAAAACTAATTTTTACCCTTCTACTCTAGTCCATATCGTAGCGAAGTAAATTTATAATAGCCAACAAAAATTATCTGTCATTTTTAATTTCACGACATACACACGTTCTGCCAAGGTTGTGTTGGACAAGTTCCTGGTAAATGTTCCGTGTTCTATAACTTGATTTATTTATTGCCTATACGTACATACAATATCATATACAAAAAAAATATTTCTACGTAGAAAACAGTCTTTTTACTAAAATACTTTCATTTTGGAATTATTGTTTTTTTAAAGTGAAAACTTGTATAGCGGCGTTGCGCACTTTTTATGAAATGGGTAAAAACTTTTAAACTCGCGTCAGTACACGTGACCTGATTCGTAAGACAAAAATTCGTAAGACGGCGCAGAACTCTTGTGTGAAGTTCGTGTTGTCATGTTTGTGTACGATAGCGCAATGAATGAGTATTGTATTCTACCACATAAAGATAGTACTTTCATTCTGATAATTAAAGCAATTCGTACAAAATTATTCCGTAATCATTCACATAATATCAAAAATGCACAACGTTAACATTCAAGTTTTCACTTGTGCCGGCACTCCCAGGAGTGCAACCCGTCGTTTTTTTTGCTTCAAATCCATTTTCATAAACTATATTTAAAATTACTCTGTTCTCAATCTAATCCTTATCATACATTCTACAATTAAAGTATAATGTTTTAGGACAGGACATAACAAAGTCTCTTTCTCGCTTTGTATGCTTAAATCTTTAAAACTGCATAACGGATTTTGATGTGGTTTTTTTAACAGATAAAGTGATTGAAGAGGAAGGTTTATATATTTATTTATAGTAGTAATACTATACAACTACCGCTAGTAAATACCGCTAGTATACTATACAACTAAATGTCTTTATCTCTATCTCCCGCTTGCTTTGAAAATGGAAGAAGATAACATAAAATTTTGTTAAAAATGAGCTGCAGAATACTGGTACTATTGTTTTATTCCGAATGAAAAAATAGACTAATATTTAGGTACGTAAATGGCATACAATCTTAGCCGTGTGTTCGAAATCACAAGTACTAATTTAACACCAATAATTAAGACAGTGTATTGCCATCTCACAATCCGTGTCTTTTAAAATTAGCATAGCTTTTTAAAATTGGCAAATGCAACGGAAATTAATATCAGTCAGATTTTATTATAATGCATGTAAAACGCGGAAGGTACTTATCTCAATAAATTAACGAATAGCCTTGTCAAAAGTGACAACAACAAAATAGCATCAAAATAATCATAAATTATTAAAAATTATATGGACGTCTTTAAAAATATTTTTAATAAGGTAGCTTTGGTGTGTGCCTGCAGCCCGCTAGTGAAATACTCTTGAAATCATTTGATACTAAGTAAGTTACCTTAAAATTAGGTAGGTACATCGTATATTATACGTTTTATTTAATATTATGTAAATGTAAAAAATTCTATTTCAAAATTGGATGTGTGCCTTGTTGTCAATAGTCTCTCTGTGAGACTTATTGACGGCCTTGTTCTTGGTGCCCTGGTTGTGCCCCTGCCTATCTCTTCGGGAACTCGAGTGTGAAAATACTTATTATTGATCAAATATAATTTTGAGTGACGAGCAACATTGATGTTTCTTGCCGGTTTTTCATCTGAGACACCTTTCATTTTCATTGAGTCATTCTATAAATTAACTAAAATATTTTAATTTTTGGGTCATTATTCAAATATTGTTCAATCAGTTAGTTAAGTAGGTTTCTTTAGTTAGGTACTCCATCAGGTAAGTTGCACATTACCTATTCCTGCTCTGATAATGTCAGTGCTTGCTACTTGTGAAGTGCAAGGTATCTGATCAACTACTGACCTAATTGCTTACGTAATTAGTCATACATATTAGAAAAGGAAGGAAATATTTTATTGCCTACATATTATGGATTTTGGGAGAGTTTTTATGAGTGAGAAATTTATTTATGTACCAATAAATTGTATCACGTTTTGGTATGCAACATTTAATCTGTCATTTCTTGTTGATTTTATTAATATCTATTTTCCTCTTATGCTATCTCTATATCAACAATCAAAAAGAATGTTGTATGCATTACGTTTCATCGGGGACTAGCCGACCTGGCGAACTTCCTACCGCTTGACATTAATAGATACTGACAGTATGCATGGGGTAGATTAAATATTATTTTCCCTATTTTCCTTGCAATTTAACCAGTTTTTTTCTTCGTATGAAGCTTCTTGTAATAATAATTTACACAACAAATAAGGAATTAGCAAAATTGGTCCATCCATTCACGCGTAATGCGATATGCAAAGAAAATAGGTATTAATTTTTATTTACACAGATTTTTGGGTGAGTTCAGTAGTATGTACGATTTTTTTCTGTATCAATAACAAACTAATAACAAATAGGTAACACACGTCCCGGGTCGGGCAACATAAAGAAAATACGGTTTTTCTAATAAAAATGTTGCTCGGGATTGGATATGTACCCGGTTGGCGATAGGCTTGCCACCTATCATATTGTGGGTGTCCTGGTTGTGCCTCTGCCTACCTCTTCGGGGACATGGGCGTGAAGATACTTTAACACACGTAATATGTCAGTAGTATTTCATTGCAGAAAAATATGGGTAGCAATTATGATGCTACTAACAAATTCAAATTATATTTCACTGTAAACGTCATTGTGCGAGTGTTAATACTAATTTATGTTAACAGTTTAAGGTAATAATAATCCTGTAAATTGAAAACTTAATTTTATAGCCTTTTCAGTGATTTACGGAACAACGTTAGCAATTTTAAAATTAAAATTAAGTTTTATTTACCTAGTTAAATAAAAAAAACGAGATAGAACACTTTAAATATGTCCGATTAGTAGACACGTGTCAAGTTGTGATGTTTTTAATCAACGTTTTCCAAAACATAGATTAAACGTCTGCAGAAAGGTATAAAGACTAATCTGACAACACTAAAAGTGTTTTGTCTATTTCTATTGCTCTCGTTGAAAAAAGATGACGATAACTTTTCAAAAAAAATTTTTATCAATATCTAAGGTCCAAAAACTAAAAATATCTTATTAAAGTTTCTACTGAGTTTTACAAAAACTTATTTCGCTTCATAAGTTTGTTGTTTAAATGGTAGGTATTTGTCCTTCATTACGTAATGGTAATATGAACCATGTTTGTAAATGATTTATTCTTAAATTCATCAGGAATTAGCTAAATTATTCAATAAGCGTAATTTACATACAATGGTTAACTATTTCTAAATATAATATGTACGTCATACAATACTTGTTTCTTTTTTTTCGGAAGTTGGGAATTTAATTTTCTTGTTTTATTTAGTTTTCAAATACTTACTAGTGGTAATTTTTGTTAGTTATTTTACGTTTTCCCATTAAAATCAGTTGGTTTTGCATACAGAGAAAAAAACGGTTTACACTCTGGGAGTGGCGGCAGAAGTGAAAAATTGAATATTAACGTTGTGCATTTTTGATATTTTGGAATAGTTAGGAAATAATTTTGCACGAATAGCTTTAATTATCAGTATGAAAGCACTATTATTTATGTGGTAGAATACAATATTAATTTATTGCGATATCGTACACAAACATGACAACACGAACATTCAAGCAAGCGCCCTGCGCCGTCTTATTCGTGCAAGCTCCCTGCGCCGTCTTACGAATTTTCGATCAGGTCAGGTGTCCTGATGCGAGCTTAGAAGGTTTTACCCATTCACTTCACAGAAATTTTCACTTCAAAAACAATAAGTGTAAGTATCTTCGGTCCGCCAAATACCAGCATACGGGATCCCGATGCTGAATTCCATATCAAAAACTTGAAACGAAATTTTGGACGTAACCTGTAGTATGATGAGAGATTTGTGTGAGTTTGCGTTCCATATTCCGTATCGACTTTTCCTTGGCGGAGTTTAATCTGTTGTGTTAACTTGTTCGCCAATTATTTACCCCAAAACAGACAAGACGTAATTAAGAAAAGTGTCAGAGCTGGAAAACAGAAACAAAAAAATATTGCTATCCTCTTGCCATCATTTGGAAAGTATAAAATATTAAGACGAAGTAGTTTTAGGATTTTAAAGATACAAAGCAATAATATAAAAACAATAATTTGGTTCAATTTCATTGGCATATTGCAGATTATTATCACTTTTTGCTAATTAGGCTGCAACCAACATCTAGGATATCGAGCAAAAGCTAAGCAAATGACACGTGCAGCCTGCAGGTGTTATTTATTTAAAGAATTTCTCTAAAATCCCTTAAAAATATTTTAAAAAGCAATAATACCGCAAAACAAAAAATATATCAGAATGTATTTAATAATCTTTCGTCTTTCATTTAAAAACACAAATAAATAAGTACAATAAGATTAGCGGGAACGGTTGAAGAGGAAAAGGCGCACTTTTTGAGAGTTCCATCCAATCTCTAAGATAAAAATGTATAATATGTATATTAATGAATGTGTAAATATTACTTAGTGATGTGTAAATGTGATTCTGTAAATAAACTATACTACTGTAATATAGTAAGGAAAATTTTGAGATTTCAGTTTTTTATCACGACAGAAGTGGCAGAGGCCTGGACAAGAAAAAAAATTGCAGACGAAACCAGCAAGAGAAACGAAATGTGAGTTTACATAATATAAAACTAGTATAAGAGATAGAGAGAAAACAATAGATTAATTAAAATAATTTATACATAGTCGCCTTTTTTTATACGTCCATAATCGTGGAAGTTTTGGCGCCATCGTAAAAGAAGAGTAATTTTATAATTTGTGTGTAAATTGTCGGTAATTCGAAAATATGAAATAAGCATAATAACATAAATTAACGGAGAAACATAACATGAAAACTTCGAGAAATTACAAACTAAAAACGCAGTCAAGGACTTAAAATATAACCTCTGAACTTAGTAAAGGAAATTAATATTAAAAAAAATTAATACGAGATAATAAGAAACTTAAGAAGTGAATCGAAAATAAGTAACAAAAATAACAGAATTTATTAATACGTAAGGCATGGCAGCATGGCATAAACGTCCCTGAACCTGTCCTAGAAAGGGATAAATAAACTTGAAAGAAATAAGTACAACGAAATGTTTTGGCACCATCGTAAATGAATACAGTCGTATTTTTGTCACAATTATTGAATTTTGTGTAAATTTTAATTAATTGATTTAGGTGGAAATTAGTTTAATTTGTTCAGTGAAAGAGCACAAATTAAATAATCATGAAGAAATTGTATCGCGAAGTGTGTCGCGAATTTCCTCGCTGTCGCCAAATCTCCTAAAGTGAGCTTGTGTACAGTGGCCACCCCTTTACTCAAGACCCTGACGTGACGTAAATAGTGTAGTCATTAGTATGACTGTATAAGAATTAATTAATACGGAAGACATGTGGCTAAAGACTATAAAAAATAATTAATACGGGAGACGTGGCAGCATGGCCTAAAGATCTTAGTCGGCCCCAGAAAAAAATAATAAAAAAGTGAGATGGCGGGAACTGTCGGACAGGGAAGGCTAAGCTAAAAATGTGTAATATAATGTAAAAATTTATAATTTGTCAATTAATTACCTAAAGTGTAAATATTACTTAGGTGTGTGTAAATGTGATTTAGTCGTAGTAGTAGCAGAAGACGAAACTAGAAAAAGACATGAAATATTAAGATCTGGGGTTATTACATAATTATAAGACTGGTATAAAATATAGAGGTAACAACATAATTGTAAAACTTTATGCACTGTCGTAGTTGTTTTGGCGCCATCATGCAAGAAGATGATATTGGTGTTCAGAATTTTAGTTTTATAATTTGTGTGAAAATAATCGTAATTAAAGGATGTGACGTGTTATAAAACAAATTAACGGAGAAACATAAAATGTAAACTTCAAGGAATTAAAACTAAAGACGTATTGAAGGTCTGAAATAACCTTTGTCTTAGTGAAGGAAATGACTTTTAAAAATGGGAAGACAATATGTTAAGAAACTGAAGAAATGAATTTAAAATTTTAAAACAAAAAAGAATTTATTATTACGGAAGACGTGGCAGCATGGCCTAAAGGTCTTAGCCGGCCCCAGAAAGGGGCAAATTAACATAAAAAAGTATAATAAACGTCGAGTTTTGGCGCCATCGTGAATGAAGATGGTCGTATTTTTTCATAATTATTGAATTTCGTGTTTACATTGAGTGAATTTAGTTAATTTAGGTGGGAATTAGTCTAGTTTTGTTCAGCGAACGTGCACAAGTGAAATAATCATGAAGAAATTAGTGTATCGTGAATTTCCTCGTTGCCGCCAAATCTCATAGATGAGCTTGAGTAACGAAACCACCGCTTTACTCAAGACCCTGACATGACTTTAACCTATGACTTACGACTTATGACCTAAAATGACTTATGACTACTAAAAATAATTTATTTATATACGGAAGACATGGCAGCATGGCCGAAAGGTCTTAGCCGGCCCCAGAAAGGGGCAAAATAACCTAAATAAAATATATATAATAAACGTCGTCTGCTTTTCCCGCTCTTTTCCATTAACACGATTGGCTCATTGCTGCTCATTGCCAAAACTGTTTTACCGACGCAGCTGCCACGTTAATTCAAAAAATCGATAATTTTGTCAACGAAACTCAGTTTACTTTTTATTTAGTAAACAGTTTTATTTGTGCAAAATGATGCAAGAATACGATGATGATTTCTTCTTTGAAGAGGACAAAATGTATGTTTAACTCATTTGTTTATTAGATATACTTATCGTTATCAGTGAAACTTCCTTTTAACTTTATCTATGCCATGTTTCAGTTTGTTTTGTTGAATTACGCTAGGAGGGTACCTATGTGGCAACAAAGTGATATTTTTCCTTTTAATGACCCAAGATTTTTACTACAAGCTCCAAGATTCAACATGTTCGAAGACAAAATGTAATTTATAATTTTTATTACTTTTATTTCACATTATTTATTATTAACTACATAGCATGCATAACCTACATTTTTGGTTATATTCAAAATTTAATGCTTTAAATGCTTTATTAATGTTTTTATTATTTGTGTTACTTAATTCTTATATCAAGAAATACGTTTGTCGGTAAATCTGTATCTAAGGGTTCCGTTATAGATTCAACAACAACGGACATGTCTGTTTGTCTGTCCAGCTGTCCGTATATCACATTCACAGTCAATTCCTAAACTATGAAGACTTTACCTAGTTGACTCCTAGAGAAATATATGTAATCTTTCATAGAGTATCCCCCTGTACAATTTTTTACAACAATAAATTAAGAGTCGGTGTTCCTCATACGTGGACCTAACATCCAGGAGCGCTGCACCGGTAACATCTAAGGTGTCTATAGGCCAAGGTTATCTCTTACCATCAGGAAAGCCGTATGCTTGTTCACTGGCCTCTCACATAACAACAAATTTGTTCTTTATACAAACACTATGAAAAATAATTTGTGCTAGTGAAAAATTGTAGCTAGGCCTTTAAATCAAATTTTGTCTACCTGGCACTCCTAAGCTTCTTTAAGCCATTTTTTTTTACTTTTTCTAAGAATTACAAAAATTAGAAGACGATTTTAATGTTTAGCCTAATGAAAGAAGGAAGAAATGAAATGAAGGTCAGCAACGCACATATCATCCGAAATCTGTTTCTTACAGATAGCCAAAATAAAAACATAGTCTGGTTTCTTGTATCAACTTAGTCGCTATTATCCAAAGAATAATATTTCCTTATGAAGGGAAACTGGGAGTTACTAATTTTAATGTAGTGATTGCGATCTGTTGGTTGTATCAAGAACTTTCAATTATGTAATCCAACTTTACATAATACACATAATGTATGTATCTCACGTGATTATGTTTTATATTGTCTTGTCTTAGACGTGGATCTTTGAAGATCCAGACAGTACTAATTTCCTAAAATCTAATTTATCTCGTCTCGAAAGTAAATCCTCAAAAGTCAATTTTTCAGTGCTAATATTGAACCCGGACAGGAATTTTGTGACTGCTATGAAGTTTGGTTCATGATGGTTTTTGGCACTTTATATGAAACAATCTAAAAATCACGTCATTTATTGATAAATTTTTCCCATTTTGGAAAACCCTGCCTATAAACCTTCCAACTGTTATAAATCATATCCGTATTTTTTATACAAATCTTGGTTAAAATTTCTATTTAATACACGTTGATTTTGTAAAAATTAAAAAAGACATTTAAACGAGCACTTAACAGTTTCATCTCCTAGTATCTATTTTATTAAATATTTGATTATTGATACTATTCTAATTAACAATTATTCAAATTTCAAAGCAGTCTCACGGGTATAAGGTCTGGCCATATAACGAAGTCATTGCATTTTGGGCATTATTTAAAGTGTAATTGTAATTATGTATCATTTCACATAATGACGAGAATAGAAATATGGAGATTGAAAACTTGTTTGATAATACGTACCTAGTTTTTTATTTATTAGATTTAAAGAAAAAATTAAACAGATTTCCGAAGATGAAGAATACACATCATTTATAAAGATAATGTGTGGATTACCATAGGTACGTTGTCAACCTGAGGATGTGATGTTAGGCTTCTTATGTAAATTTAGCTGTTACCCTACACTCTACAACAGAAACTAGACAATGGCTAATACCGAAAATATGCCGGTAGGAATAGGTAATAGGGTACCATACGGGGAAAGTTGAAATTTTCTAGATCCTAATGTTCTACAGTTTCAGTTTTACATTTTACATACAAAGAAAAAAAGAGTTGGTATAAGTTTTGCTTACGTTCTTTGTTTTATTTATTTGTCTTTTACACTTTTTATTTATTTTTTGTAAAGCGCTCCCACTTCGGAAACATCTAATCCGAATTTATTGTTGCCTATTGATGAAAGGTAAGATATAATAAAAATAAAGTAATAATCGTTTTTTAAATAATTAATTTTTAAAGTTTAATACTTTTTTACTAAGTTCAACTGTGACTGTTCGTGATTCTTCGAAATTGGAAGATACAGAAGATATTAACGAGTAAGTACCTATTTATGTATATAAGTATTATAAAGTTATGAAAGAATCAGTGCCTGTGAACTGAATATAACACAGAATAATTTAAATGCAATACATAAAAATTCATTTTAAGATTATCTCGTCTTATATCGACCAATTTCAACAAACTATCTACAATTAGAGATAGGCGTTCGGTAATAGATAATAGTTTTGCCGCCTTTTTTCGTTACCATACCGCGTGGTGTACCCAAATGCAGTTATAATATTTTTGGATATTATACCCGCCAACTTTTGGACTTGACAATAATTGGTTTGGCGCCTTTTGAGTTGCACTTAATAGGTACGTACATAGCACTTAGACTGCATAAAATTGAAATTAAAGTCAGATTAGTGTTATTCTTTAATACATAATGAATCTCATGATTTCTCTTTCTTTCTAATAAAACATATTTTTTTATTTATTTACTTCTTTGTTGTACACAAATAATGACAAACAAGGATAGTGATAAATGGAAATGCACAAAAGGTGAACTTATCTCTAGGTGTACAGATTTCTTCCATTTAAACCTAAATTTAGGATCTGTGATAAAAAAGCGAGAGGCGTCATAAACAATAACAATAAAAAAAAAGATTTGGGGATTCACGTCCAAGAAATAAGCTGAGGCACCCACGACTAGCCGAAGACATTAAGTCCCACAGTGTGATAGTTGGTAAGCCTATCGCCAACCGGGCAATATCTGATCCCGAGCAACATTTTTTTCATTAGAAAATTGGAAAGGTCACATTTTCTTCTTGTAGCCCGACCCGGGAATCGAACTCGGTACCTCGTGAAGTCAAGTACAACACCTGGACCGCAAGACCACAGGAACGATACAATAAATAAATATACCTGAGTAAATAACCTAAACATGATATTAATATAATAAGAACGAATTTTAAAATAATTTGCTAACATAAAAATAATAAATCTTTATAAAAAAGAAACCCAATGGGAAAAAAATATTATGTGAGTGTTGAGTAACATTCTTTCAACAGCTTTTTAAAGATAGGAACTTTTTTTTATTCCTCTTTATTATAATTACGCCCTTCGTCTATTATATTTTAAGAAGCAAACTATACACATTTTAACTAATTAAAACTATAAATGAAATGTGAATTTAGTGTTTCGGCTTAAATTCAGTTGTCACATTTATCCATACATACTTATTAGCAAAACTAAATAAACACTATATATATATATATATATATATAAGATAAGTGCAATAAATTAACATTTTTTGAATGTTTTGCAGATTGACAGTGGAAGATCAAGAAGAAACAAAATGTATAATCAATGATTTAAGAAAAGAAAGATATCTCATACAACACCAAAATCTCATGTAAGGCGATTGGGCTAATGTGTAGCGTGTGGGCTATCGTAGAAATTTTGTGTTTATTGATATAGTGCAATCCGGAAAGTCACTACGTTTTGACGAAAGTGACTACTTTTACCATATCTAAACTGCAGTGTTTCCCTAACTAGGTACCTAAAACGTCTCCAAAAAATTAGTTATCTGACCGCTTTTTGTATTTAGCTACTTAAGCTTGTGTAACTACAACCGAGTGTTGAGATAGACATAAAGGATTGACGCAGATTTGTCAAGATTTTTTTTTATGTTAGAGGAAGGCAAACAAGCAGACGGATTTCCTGATGGTGAGAAATTCACCCAGCCTAAAGACACCAAAGATGGTAATTGTGCGTTGCCAACCTAAGGTCAGGATGTTAGGCCTTGAGCAAAAGTAAGTTTACCGGCTACCTTGCCCTCCGAACCGGAACACGTCATGACGTTATGGCGGCAGGAATAGGTAAGACGGTGGTGCAAATCCGGGCAAGTCGCTGCGAAACTCTACCACCTAGTCAGATGTCACGGTGTTAGTGATGATAAGCCTATGCTCGCCTTTTACGAGCTGCCTGGCAAGAAAGGCAGATGGTCTATTCTGCAAAGGACTCCGTGTTAGTCCGGATTATTGAATTTGTTGTAGGTACTTACTCCTTAAAATTTGCCAATTTTGGTGGCGTTTTGTATAATTTTGTTTAGTTAAAGTGTACTCGTGATATTTTCATTAAGAAATTAGTGTAGTACTTTAAAAAAATCTCAATGCCGCCTAATTAACGAGCTTCAAATTATTATCATTTTGGAATTAATCAGGTGATAACATAATGCCAATTAATTAAAATTGACTGATGGCAAATGCTAACACCCATGTCAGAAAATGTATAAATAGGACAAAACCACCGTTAAATAGTACATATTTATGAAGAGTAGGTAAAGATAACGTTATGTCCAATTCAGTAATTTTAGTGAATTTTTAGTGCGTAATATGGTTCAATGATATGTACAAGTGGTCGCCCATTGGTTGAAATTCGACCATAATAAATTTTAATTATAGGTTATTCAATTTAAATTATTAAAATATAATGTTCAAACATTATTAAGGTTCAATTGTTATCTTTTTGATAGGAAGGCCATCTTCATTTATCAAGACCAAATACTTTGTTTCCAAATATTATAAATATAGTTTGTGCGCCATCTGTGTTATTTTATCGGTCTCAATATTTTTGTTTGTGTGTGTCAAATGTTTAATAGGTAGCATGTGTAATGTTTTATTTATTGATTTAATGCACTTTATATGCATTACTATTGGCAAACATTAGCCTTCTGCACTTCACATTTTTTGTTATAAGAGGTCCAAAGGTTTTGTTTCACGTATTAAATTAATATTATAATTTCTAGTGGAACAAAAACAGTCGTTGTTACATTCATAGATGCAATATTATTTATCTTACCTAACTTCATTCGAGATGCATCACCCCTTTCTGTGTTGCACTATATTGAGGGACATCCTGAGTTAATAGTGTAGTAGAATTAGTATTAGATCCTGTAAAAGCTTATTACAAGCTAGTATGTAAGTGTAACTCCATTGGAACTCTGGGATATTTGATTAAAGTACCTCGCTGAAATACCTTACTTTCATACCACGTTTTCATCTTGCGTTTGTCATTAGAGACTAGGTACCACAAGAATCAACTTATCAGTGTTACGTTAGCATTATTACTTATTTTATGTCTACGTGATTTTCGACAGTAACAATAAAAAATTTAGAAATGTTAATTCCAGTTTATTTTTACATGTTTTTGTGATAAGAACAAACACATAACGGAGGCGTATTACGGTTACCCTCGATCGATCTCGATTTTGTTCAAATTGGAAATTAGAATCGGATTTGTGTCATTTTGTACTCTCGAACACAATACTAGCGAATGAATAGCATTTAGGTTTAAAAAAATTCAACAAATCTGTTACAATAAAAGGTTAACTGTTAATAATTCGCTAAAATTGTGTTTAAGAATGACACAAATCTAATTCCGATTTGCATGAAATCGAAATTCAAGAGTAACCCTACTGATCGTTAGAGACCAACGTATCATATGTCATGATCTAATAAAAACTGTCTACAGTCGTTAAATAACACCCTTATGACTGGTATAATATGTAACAAAAATATAAATATATCTGTTATATATGTTATATAAATATATCTACCTACTACAAAATGCGTTGTTTAAATTTTACACATAACTATGTAATGAAGTACTGGAAGCAACAAGCTTTATACTTAACAAATTGACGACGTTGATATGTTCGTCAAATAGACCCGATATAAGCGAACTTTAAATCTATTTAGCGTTGATCATATTTTTATATATATCGAATGCTTCGCAAATTTTCGGCGGGGTTTAAATTATAAGTAATGTATAATTTGTGATATGTTATAACCAACCACAACTGCCTCATTGGCATATAGACTCTAGTATTAGTCAAATACTAAATACTGAATCAAAATGCAATAATTGAACAACGCAACATTGTCAGTTGAACCAGTAGCATTTTGCTATAAGTGAATACTCGTGTTTCGTATGCGACATAACTACTAATTTGTTCGAGTTATGCGATAGTATTGACGCTCTAGTTATCGTAATAATGGGCGTCGAAAGAACTATCACAAACGCTTCTCGAAGTCGACTAGTAGTCATCGTATCGAATAGAATCGAATGCTCAATGAGAACCGAAAACAGCAAAATATATTATTACGTTTATACATAGTTCCACTATATTGTGCTCCGTTTTAAATTAGGCTGTTTGTTTTTGGATGGCCTATCCAGGTATCTCAAAAATATTTAAATTCAAAACTTTCTCGTTATGCATACTAGGTGCAAATCTTTGAACTTTTTTGTCATATTGGTACGAGTCTCCTGATTAGAATAGACCATCAAACAATCTACAGGAAGGCAGGTGGTCTTTTCTATTCAGGATAAATTGATTATAGCAATACGAATACCTCTGATGATGAAGTGCGGTCCAGCATCATGTCCTGCTTATTGCCAAATTCAAGTCTGAAGGGTAGGATAGAATGTAATCACTGAGAGAGAAATTATTCGATATCGGTTATTGTTCGCAACTGGTAGATACTCCGATCCGATCCGACTCCGGTGTTCGTGGTAGATACTCCGATTGCCATATATATAATGCGCCAAGTAATATTGCTCACGCAATAATAATAATATAATAATAACTGTAAGATTGCTGGTCTTCGGGCGCAGATACACATAAAGCACCATCTTTTGTTGTTTTATAATATTTGTCAAATATGCTGTACATAAATTTACATAATAAGCATTATTTTGAAAAACAATAAAATACATCGTATTATAAGTATTCATTTACTATTTTTGGGATTTCTCAAGAATGATAACTATATTAAATAAGTAAGTGTAGGTAAGCTGTGTAAAAGCCAATAAAATAATTTACAAAATATTTCTTCATTTGTTTTTTTGTGATATCAATTACCATGTGAGCTTAGACTTGATTCACACTTATTTACATGTAATACAATAAAAGAAACTGCTACCTTATTGCAGTGTGAGCAGACGCTTTGCAAAGAAATCAAATCAAATTTGTAGATTAACAAATGGCATATTTACAGCCAGTATCCCAAACACAAATCAATTTTATCCTTCGATTTATCACTTCATAACAGCTGTATAACATAAGTTTCGTTTAAACTTCTAAGCCGCCCGTTCACCGTTAAATTTGGGACTAATGATCATGCATTCACTTCTGTCATACAATCTTAATATTTACAAAAAAGCAGTATGCTCTAAAGTTCTAAAACTCCTTGTAGCGCTATATTTATTATTTCTATTTTTAAACATTTCTCAGTAATGCTATCTCTAGTAGGAATATCCTTGAATAATAAGATCCATTGATTTAGATGATTTGCCTTTACCGATCAAGTAAAACAGAGGCTGGAGTAGAAATCTCTGCCTAAGATGATATTTCTAGTTTAATGAAACTGAATCGCCTTCATGTATACTCAAGCCTTCATGTATACAAGCTGGACTTGGCTAGTATATACTCATCTTTGATATCTTCTTCACTTCCCACCAGGCGAGCTAGAATTAATAAGACAAAGCTATCAGTAATAAAAAAAGATTGACTTAGTTGTAGTCTAATTCAGTAGCAAATTTTTTTATACGAACACAACAAAATTTGTCCTAAAAGTAATTATTTTTTTTACTAATTTCAGGGGAATGACGGTAACGTCAGGCAGCGTCGTGCTGTCAAAAGATGAAAAAAACCTCATTGGGATCAGCATCGGAGGAGGAGCACCATTATGTCCATGTCTTTATATAGTACAGGTACATAATATAGGTGTGTGAAAATGTGACTAGCCTATACATATAGTTTGTTTGATAGCTGTTTCTGGTTAAAGACAATTCAAAATAATTACACAGAAATGAAAAGCAAACAGGTTTCCAAATCGTAGGTAATAAGCGTTGCCTGATTATCGACAATTTGAAACTAGGATGTTAATACTCTTGTGGAAGTAAGTTCTCTGGGTACTCTACCATCGAAACCAAAAGACGACAGTAGTAGCAGAAATATATAAACCTATACAAATTCGCGGAGTTGAAGACAAACAAACTGATAATTATATTTCACGTACAGCTTGATAGGAAAGCAGCAGTACCGTGTTCTTTATATAAGTATCGTTTTCAGATATTTGACAACACACCAGCAGCAAAGGATGGAGTGCTCCAAAGCGGTGATGAATTAGTTGGAGTTAATGGTCAAACTGTCAAAGGGAAGACGAAAGTTGAAGTCGCCAAAATGATACAGGCTGCTAAGGTAAGAATGTTTAACTGTTTTCCTGGCGATGAAATATTTCTATACTATTATGCCCAAATCAGCAATAAATGAACTTCAACTTGTTACTTACTTAAAAAACATTGGCTTATTTTTTTCTGCTGTCGATTCTACATTTTTTAAGAACTAATTTTATTTCATATTCTAAAAGTGTTCCATAAATGCATTTATATTAAAATTTAAAAACATCTGCAAAGAAATTCTGAAATTTCAGGACCAAGTCACGATAAACTACAACAAACTACACGCAGATCCAAAGCAGGGAAAGTCATTAGACATAATAATGAAAAAGGTTAAACACCGACTGGTAGAAAACATGTCATCAGGAACTGCTGATGCCCTCGGTTTGTCCAGGGCAATACTGTGTAATGACACTCTAGTAGCCAAGTTGAATGAAATGAGAGATACAGAGAATACATATAAGAGATTAGTGGAACACGCAAAGAGGTAAGTTGAAGTTAGAAGGTAGTATGATAAGTTAAGAGGTAACTTAAGTTGAAGTTGGCATTTACCGACTTCCCTGAGATTCCATTATCACATTCTGACTAAGTGGCAGTGAGTTTCAAAAAACGGCCTTTTAAGCAAAAAAAAATCATTTCATGTTTGATACACAAAAAGTAAACCGGAACTTAACCTTCTCCTTTTTTGAAGTCCTTAGAACAGCAGAAAATTTATTGATGTAGGATACCTTTAAAATATTTAAAATAAATTCAGATGAATTGTAGTTTTGTTTGGTGGATTGAAGATTGAAAAAAAATTAATGTAACAAAACATATGTCTAAAAAGTAGATTAAACATAATTTAATGGCGTTAAAATCATATTTTGATTTCCTTAAAAATAATTTGATACCTCATTATTTATTAACAATTAAATACAGCACTAAAATTCAGTACATATGAAAAACAGTGTAAATACAGAAAATAACACAATCAAACTCATATATAATTGTTATTTGTAACGAATGCGGCTAATCTCACTTTTCTGATTCCAGAATGTTAAAATCCTACTTCGATCTACTACAAGTGTATAAATCAATTGGTGATATATTCGCTGGCATTGGTGTTAGAGAACCACAAGCCAGAGCCTCTGAAGCTTTTACCAAGTTCGGCCAATACCATAGACTGTTAGAACGAGATGGTATAAAGATGTTGAAAACCTTAAAACCTGTAAGTTTTACAAAATTCTTTTAAAACAGTATTATTAACTACAGCTACACCCGTAGCATAGTTTCGATTTGTATATATTTGTGCTATTAATGTCTCAGTTTTTGAAGATGTACTTTAGAATTGTAATGGATTTTTTAGATAAATACCATGTTATCAGAATACCATTTTTTATTCAATTATATAATATTAGTCTATTTATTATTTATAGTTATTATTATATTAGTCTATTTTTTTAGATATTAGCAGACATGGGCACTTACCTCCATAAAGCCATACCTGATACTAAGCTAACTATTCGCAAATACGCAGACACGAAATTTGAATACTTATCATATTGTCTAAAGGTAAAGGAAATGGATGATGAAGAATATGGTTACAATGCGCTGCAAGAACCTTTGTATAGGGTAGAAACAGGAAATTATGAATATCGGTATGTTTATTAAATTTTAAACTAAATTACCAATCACAAAGTTGAAAGTTGGATAACTACAGCTTAAAATATTATCTGCCTATCACAAAAACACAGATTTAATGTTATATTACGTTATAAAGTTCGTTATTTTTCAGACAAACCCAATAAAGGGTTTCGCAGGATTAACTCACAATGGTTTTTTAAATAAATATTGAAAAGATAAGGACAAAAAGGCACACCATAATCATTCGCCAGTTTGATTTTGATCCAAGTTCATCCCCTCGGTCAGTTCTAGTCTGTATCAATAGTTAACCGACTTTCAACGCATTTTACTTAGGTTAGAAACAAATCACTTAAAGGAAACCAATGCATACAAAAGCGTTTTTTTTTAATTATTTATTCAAATCAGTTTCTTAAGTCGGTCTTATTTGTATTTGTTAAATGACATGCGATTTTAACGGAAACCACTTATGATATAAAATATTTCTTTCTAAATCTAAGGTTGATACTACGATGTCGTCAAGAAGCAAGAGCTCGGTTTGCGCGCCTGAGATCCGATGTGCTTGTCAAACTCGAGTTACTAGACAATAAGAAGACACAAGATGTAGCATATCAGCTAAAAAGATTTATACAAGGGCTCACCGTTTATCACAAGTAAGTTGGTCATTTTATTAAACTCTTGAAAAAAAAGCATCAACGAACTAGCATTCATCTCTTCTGAAGTTAAGTGACAGCCATGGTCCACAATAAGTTTACTTGACTAATTGACATCCATCTATTATCTATCAAAATATACATATAGAGAGCAATGCATTTACCACAAGAAGTAGCAAAACACATTTATATATATTACACTACAAGTATTTAAAAATATCCTTTTGACATGTCTAGTCCATTTGATATTTAATTTTTTGCTTATTAAAAGTAAGTTTTTGCTTAATTTTCTATGCTTGATTAATTCTCATAATTTTTTGAAAAAAAAAACTAACAACATGATTTACGAAAACTGTCTAAGTTCACAGCATCTCCTTTCTTCCTGGCCAGCTAGCAAAAACAGGCAGCTAGCAAAATGCGAGCACAGACTTACCGCCACTAATACCATGACATCTGACTAGGTAGCAGATTTTCGCAGTGACTCGCCCAAATTGGTAACACCACCTCACCTATTTCTGCCGCCATAGCGTTGACATATCCCGACATGGAGGATAAGGTAGCCGGTAAACTCGTTTTTGTTCAAGGTGGAATCTCCTGGCCTTAGGTTGGCAACGCACCATGTTCACCTTTAAGCGGCGTGAAATCCTTACCTTCAGATAATCCGTCTGCTTGTTTGCCTTCGAATATCTTAAAAAAAGCAACGTAAAAAAAGGTTAACATTTATAAGTCTCCCACTATTTAGTTGCAGATTTTATAGGAACACCTACCTTTCGACAGTTAGGTTTATCTTTATGTCTGCTATTAGACTCATGACAGACAGTAAAATTCTTAAAGTGGTCAGTAGCTCACAATTATAAATTGATAAATAAATGATAATGAATATCTTACCATGAACCATGAACTTTGCTTACGTTATACATTTTTCATTCAGTGAAACTGTTGAACACCTGAAAGAAAACACTTCACTTTTCCCGGTGGAAGTTGATTTATCTCAAAACGCATTCCAATATAAATCAACTGCACAAATCATACAGGTATGTACATTTCCATACAACTCAGAAATAACATAAGTATCGTCCATTGTTATACTTATGTAAGAACATCCAATATTTTATAAATATTGAATGTTCTTTTATCGAAGTATTGTACAGGCTACATAAAGATATATTTTCCCAAGCTATGTTAGATAGATTTGTCCAATTAAATTGAGCCTGCATTTTTTTATCCAGCTTTAGTATCCTCTTTTATAAAAAAGATATGTTGATGGGTGAATTTTCAATAAGATATTTTGTGATGGCCTTAAAGTTGCATAATTTTTATTTGTGTTTAATTTTATAAAAAATGATATTTTATAAAATTTTGTATTGTCAATGTTTGTGTTTAGGACAGTCAGGAGGATGACGAAGAAATTGAATACGGGAAAGAAATTCAAGAATACCACGATCTTTCTGATGATGATACAAAACCCAAATTGGTCAATCGCCGTCAAAACAAAGATAAAGATAAGACTGACTCGACTGAACAACTTTTACCAGATCTAACGTCACTTGACGTCAAAAACGACAGTGAAAATTTAACACTTTTGACAGAATTAGGGTTACTTGACACAAAAGATGATTTTGGAGATTTCCAAAATGGTGTAAATGATTTAATGCCAACTAGTACTGATGACGTGTTTGATAAGTTACTTAACGATTTAAATATAGGAAACTAAATATGGTAGCAGCGACCACTCGGTTAACCTTATATAAAAAATGATACATATTTACAATCTTCTACTTACTCTTGTGGGTATGAACTAAGCAAGACCTTTTACTGGAAAATGTTATGTGATCGGTACAAAAAAGTAATTTATATTCACTAGGTCACAGGAAATTCACATGCCAAATTTACTAACCGATCTAAGACATTCCATACAACTTGTACTTGCCTGGGTTAAATTTAATCATAAGATAAGCTGTCAAATACAAAGTGATTTAACCCTAGTTAGAAACTAACTCAGAGTTAAATATTTTACCTAGGCGTTCCAGTACAAGTACAAGTGGGCCTAAAGCGTGAATTTCGGACAAACAAACAAACACATCGACAGGAAAGTTTTTTTATATATATATGTACATACGTTAAGTTTTGAAGTTGTTGATTTGTGGTTTCTTTAGTGGATAAATAAGAACATTGACAACGTAAATCTCAGAATACCTATAGCCAAAAAAATAGTTATTCGGACGTCAAAAATGTTAGGATCAGCAACCTTATAAATTTAACTGTCTTATTTAATACGTTCCCATTTCAAATATGTTATTTAATTGACTTTTATATTTAGTGTAGTAGTTTAATCGACATTGCAATTTTGATCAAAACTTATTTGGCCAATATTCGTCGAAAATCTGTTGCACTCGTCGTTGTATGATGACTTGAACAAATTAAATTATATGAGAAAATAAATAAAATATTTAATGTATAAAAGGCTTTTATTTTTTACATACGTTTGTACTAGCTATTTACATCTAAAATTGACATTCCGTTCCATTAAGTTCTGAAGGTTACCCGTGATCCTGACTCAATTTTGAAAGGAATGAGTATTATAATTATATTCATCAAAAAATAGCCATAATAAAAATTACATTTCTGGGGTCGCAAAGATGTTTGTGTATGTGTCTGTCTTTGTCTAATACACCGTGAGATAAAAAAAGATCACTTCAAAATGTAATTACAACATAATTTGAAATAAAAATGGTATTATTGGGTTCAGTAATTTTATTAACATGTACGAGGAATGGCTTCTAAGAGTTTTCACTTACCTGGTCTTTGCGTACAAAAATGCAGGGCATGTGATTTTTTATTATCACTATTTATCTATCGCTCTTATATTACGAATCAAACATAGACATTTATACGTTTATATTTTTCATTCGATAAAACAAAACACAATTAATAAACAAAAAATCATGCGATGTCTTGCATATTTTGTACTCACGTTAAGAGAAAATTTCTGGTAGAACAGCTTTTTTGTTGAAAATTGCTGTTACTTCATATTTACAAAAAGACAACAATTACAAAAATTAAAAATAAAGCTGTAACAGTTAGCATTACACTAATTTAATTTGGTCAATTTGACAATACAAATAGGTATCTACTTTCGCTTAGCAGGCTCTTTTGAAAACATAATGGACCGGAGAATCATTATCACTTTTTGTATTGATACTAGAAAGATGAAAGATGACCGCACTCAGAGACGTCAACTAACATTATACATTTTATTAAATCACAATTTTGTATATATATATATTTGCTCGAAATTTTAACATTTTTGAGGTAATTTTTATTAAATATTAAATTTTGACTTTAAAAAATGTATATCTATACAACTATTATTAAGACTTACGGTCAGTTTGCAAACTTAAGCGGATCCAGCTATTAAACATGAATTCGACTTCGATTCCTAAAAACTCATGTTAAACAGGTGCTAAATCGTATATTAAAATATATTGGTGTTTCGGAAACTGATCGTTAGGTTAGTACCCTAAACTAGTACCTACTATGTACCGTATTAGTTTAGGATACTTTACAAATCTGACTCTCAGCATATCGTATGAAAAGCGACTAGATCAAATTCAAAGTCGATAGTCTTTAACTGGGTTAAAATACCTATTCGCCCTTTAAAAGAAACAATGTAGTTTTTCTAACTTCAAAAAAGTAGATATTGAAAAGAGATTTTGTGAGAAACTAGAATATTTTCCGGCCTTGATTTCCGGCCGGAAGTGTTAACTATTTATTCATAGTCTTCTTCAAAATGTCATTATGTTCTTTTCTTCTTTCTAATATCAATATATCAAATAGATATACTTTACACCTATCTAATGATGGATATGCCCAACATGATGAAAATGCACTGGCGCTGGAGCCGGCTTGTGATGTGGCTCAAAGTAATGCTTCAGCCTGTCCACTTGGTAAGGATCGATTACCAACGGCTTCTTCTTATAATGTTCATGAACATGCACGTGTTTAGGAGGGTGATGGAATAGCTTCAACACATCTAATTCATGCAGCTTCTTCAAGTCTATCTCCTCGGATAATTTGTGGAGTTTGTGTGCTGCTTTTTGTTTTAATGTCTTAAGGCCAGCATGAACTTTTTCAGTGATTTTGTCAATGGGATGAGTTGCTAGTACTGCATGTAGGATGAGTAACAGAGTAAACTGAAAAAAAAGTAATATACATATAATAGCGTAAAAGTAATAAATAAAAAATAGTGATAAGTGATCCCCGTGTTGGTCTGGGCACCTTTGGAGAATAGACCATCTGCCTTCCTTGCCAGGCAGCTCGTAAAAGGCGAGCATAGGCTCGCCGTCACTAGCACCGTGACATCTGACTAGGTGGTAGTGTTTAGCAGCGACTCCTCCGGATTGGTACCACTGCCTTACCCATTTTTGCCGCCATTACGTCATGACGTGTTCCGGTTTGGAGAGTCAGGCAGCCGGTAAACTTACTTTTGCTTCAGGCCTAACATCACGGCCTCAGGGTGGCAACGCACCATTACCACCTTTGGCGTCTCTAGGCGGAGTGAATTTCTTACCATCAGGAGATCCGTCTGCTTATGCTTTGCTGCGATATTAAAACACTAAACTACTAACTACTTAAATGTTATCAGTGTAAATACTAAATTTAATCAACATTCGAAAATCCTGAATTGCAGACATCTTTGTTTATCACACGAATGTCTGCCTTTTCGTTAATCGAATGAATCAGGAGCTCACGATTTAAATGATTGCTCTGTTCCAGAGTACCTACAATCACAAATTCGATTCCAAATTTCTCGTTTTCATGAAATTGAGATTCAAGAGAAGCCATACTGATTGTTACGCACAAGTGATTTTTATTACATTTATCATCCTCGTGCACTAGGAACCTAATACTTTTATACTATTTCCTAATACAAATCCTATAAATATATATACGTCACGTTGTTTGTCCCCGATAGACTCCTAAACTACTTAATCGATGCACACCGTGTGCAGTTTGATCCAACTTGAAAGATAGGATAGCTTAGGTACATCTCAATTTATGATCAAAAGCCGGAACAGGCAGGCAGTCCTAATATAAATCCTAAAACTTCTCTTAATTTTGAATATCGGCAGTTCCATAATTTTATTATTGAGCTTTCACAATTTCACGGCAAACCTCAATAATTAAAGGTCAGGTTGTTAGGCCTAACTTGCAAGTCTATTCTACCCCTAGACCTGAACATGATAGTGTCAAACACAATAGTAATTATTGCGGCCTGATTAGGTAAAGGGGTAGATCCGGTTTTATAATATAACTAGCTGCCTGTTCCGGCTTCGCTCGGATGGTAATTTTTTTTATCATAAATTAAGATGTAAGCTATCCTATATCTCAAGTTGGACCAGACTGCTCACGGTGTTCCAATTTAATTTTAAATCGGTTATGTAGTTTAGGAATCCATCGCGGACAAACATCATGACATGAGATTTATATATTTAGCTGCCCGTTCCGGCTTCGCTCCGATGGTAATTTTTTTTACCACAAATTGAGATATAAGCTATCCTATCTCTCAAGTTGGATCGAACTGCACATGGTGTGCGAATTTTATTATAATCGGTTAAGTGGTTTAGGACTCCATTGAGGACAAACATTGTGACACAAGATTTATATATATTAAGATTTTCTGATAATAATAAATTCTCGCTGCCTAGAGACTCCGTTGATAAGGTGCGTTGCCAACCTGAAGCCGGTATGTTAGGTCTCGAGCAAACTTTTGCTCGAAGTTAACCGGCTACCTTATCCACCGAACCGAAACACGTCAACAGAAAGGAATGGTTAAGGCGGTGGTACCAATCCTGACGAGCTACCACGAACGCCCGGTTCCTATATTCAAGAAACGATTCATTTTTATTACGGATGGTAGTATTTTATACAATAAGTAAGAATTTTTTGATAATATGAATAACGGTTTGTTATTTTTGAAAAAAACTACTAATGGTTAAACTTACGGATTACGTTTCGTTGTTACGTTCGTGTCGAGTAAGTTACATAAAACCCTAGGTGTAGAGTCAATGCAATGGTAAGTGATCTTGACAATAAACTAAGCTCGCCTCTCATGTGCTGCCACTTGCCAGGCAGAGAATTTCCCTGGGGACCAGTATTAACTTGGGGAACATTTTTAATGATTACACAAAACAAAAATTAGAGACATGATCTGATCCGAATATTTTGATTAATATCACTATCCAGGGAGAAAACTGGAGATAACCTTTGTAAAAGAAATAGCCTACTAGCATTTCTTTAGCACTGGTTAATCGAATCCTAAATGTCACCACACTTCGATAGCACTACCCTACTCTATAAATTTCAGGAAAATTACTTACAAATATAAAAGCCCTCATCGTGTGCGAAAAGGTTAACACTAAAATATTGACTGAGCACAGCAAATTACAGCCCCCTAATATAAAGTAGGACTATAACATGTAAATTACTTTGAAACGGTGTTATTCTGGTTGCAGGTAGCGATATCGTCGATATGGCATAAATCAAAGAGTAATTAACAAATATTTTTTATTGTTTTAGGTATATGAAATATGTAATAATATATAGGTTTCTGGTCCCAAAGAAGGTTTAGGTACACCTGTATTCTTCGGCTATTTTCAATAACTTATCTAAGACTAGCTGTTGCCGCAACTTCGTACTCGCGTGAAGTCGCTTTTCATGGTTACTAATAGGAACGAAAGTTTTTCCCGCAGTACAAGTTTTCTTAAATATTCCCTATTATAATATTTTTGTATTATATGTATTAAATTATTGTACTACATATTTTATAAAGATCTGTTAAGTAGTTTTTGCGTGAAAAGTGGATAGACGAACAAACAAATAGAATAAAATATTTTGTCTATTTATTGACCTATCATATAATATGCAATAGGTACCTTTTTTTAAGTATGGAAAATCCGCCCGAATACCCACTGCTCTCGGGGGAGAACAGCGGGTTATGTCGGACTCGAACCGACTAAAAACCACACTATGCCCTTCCTGCCGCCCGGCTAGGAGCGAGATGGGATCGCGTTGGCATTCACCATCTCGCTCTGCGGCTACGGCCCGGTCCTTACCGGGCCTCCTCCCGCGCTAAAAGAGGAGCGACTCCGGCCACTGGAGTCGCCCCTCAGACGTGCGAGGCCGTGCTAGCCAGAGGAACTCCCCCGACTCCCCCCGGCAGCCCCGCATCGGAAGCACTTTGAAAGCGGAGGAACCGCCTTCTCGCGCCTTCGGTCCGCCTGCGCCGGAGCGAGCCTGAATTGGGATCGTCCTCCCGGGCCCGCTCCGCGGTCTCCTTTTGCGTTAAGAAGTAATATTCTTCGCAAAAGGAGACCAACGCCTGCCAGGACTTGTCACTACCGAGCATGGCGTTGACTACGCTCGGCAGCGAGAGGTCCTCTCCTATTATCGCTGAGAGAGTACGCCGCTGTTGCTCGAAGGCGACGCACTCCCCCAGCGTGTGGGACGCCGTATCTTCTGGCGCCCCGCACTCGTGGCAGGCGGAGGTCGCCTCCCGTCTCGCGATCTTGTGCAGATACTTCCCGAATCATCCATGCCCGGAAATCACCTGCACAAGTCAAACGTCAGCGACCCGAACCGCCGCTGCAACCACCCTCGGAGGACCGGTCGGATAGCCTCCACCGTCACCTGCCCAGGGACAGGTGGGGCAAGGTCCTCCTTCCACCGCTCCAACGTGGTCTCCCACGTCTGCCTCTGCATGCGTCTCACGTCCTCCCACGCCACTCATAAAATGTCTATATGCTTGTGTGTGGATGTGCGGACCGCAGGTGCACACTTAAAAATTCTTTCATTTTTAAATCGCATGGAACTTACAGAATACTTCTGCAAGGGAAAGTCCGTTTGAATTCAGCTCGCGAGGTTAGAATCGTTTCGCGCATCCCAATTGTTAACTACATAAAAACTTTGCTCCTAGTGGCCTCAAAAGTATACAGAATTATAGCCCTTAGCTCTTTGTTACACAGAGCAAATTTCCACGAATACATTCATGCATGTATCCAAAAGTCTTCACTAACAATTACATAATTATATAAATTAGTACACGGAATAGTGTTGCAATATGATAAAATATCAATTAGGTAATTGAATTATTTGCAATTTTACCTAGTTCTGACTCATTACCATTTCCTTCCTTATCGTTACGCCCATTACACCGTCAAGGATAAGCGGAGATTCAACTGGAAATCTAGTGCTGACCACTTTATTTTATGTTTTATAATTTTTTGAAGTGAAACTTCTTTATTAAAACTTCTTTATTAAAACTAATTAAAAAATTTTGTGTAAAAAATTTTCGTTACGCGTCACATTTTTCCGTTACGCGCCATCTTTATTCTTATCCCTACCACGCGTGATTCGAAGTATACTTTCTCCAGCGGAGTAGGGATTGGCAATAAACTTTATTTAACCAATTTCTGTAAAGTTTAAATTAGTAGAAATTATTTTTTGAAAAATAACATCATAAAGAAGTTTCAATTCTTCACTTCTTACGAGTGTACGCTAGTACACGCACACATTTTTTTTATACATAAACACACTTATTAAATACATATAGATACTATTAGATATATATACGGAACTTTACCACCGTCCGTTTTGGTCCCACCTCCATTACTGTTCCTGTCGCAATAACGTCAGTGCTTGCTGTTGATGTGTTCCGGTACGGAAGATAAGGTAGCCGGTAAACTTAGGTACTTTTGCGCGAGATCTAACATCCCGGCTTTAGGTTGGCAACGCACCATTACCACCTTCTGTATCCCCAGTCGGCGTGAATTTCTTACCGTCAGGTATTCGTCTGCTTGTTTGCCTTCCAATACTAATTATAAAATCATTTTTTTTTTAAAAGTTTCATCATCATATTATTTTTTTCCGAAACCCTCTTATGATTGCAGTACACATGTATTAGATCATCAAATCCCAGTGGTTACAACTGTTGGCGCTACTCCCTACATCCAGCCTCGACACTTAAGGCAAACACCTGTGCCCAATATTATATTCTCTTGCTATTAACCAACCTTTATTAGTTATTACTGTAATAGAAGGTATGGTAAGGCATGCAGATATATTTCATGTAAGAAAGCATGGTATCTTTGGTTGTACCTAGTTTCTACGGATACCATAATTCTAACCAACGTGTGACTGGGTCATGGGAATCGGGATGTTAATTGGGACGATGGTACCAATACGAGATGACTACACTAATGAAGTATTTTAACTGCCTGAAATTATTTCAGAAGCGAGGATAGAATAAAGTAAGTGCATAAAAATTATTCAGCTACCAATGAGTGCCATTTTGGGCTAATCTGATCACAGTATTGGTAGATTAATAAATACTAGTGGTTGGCCGTTGGCCGAAATTTTAATATCTTGTTGATAAGAACGCCATCTTCGTTTCTCAAGACCAACCACTTTGTTTCCAAACTTTTATCGTTATCATCAATATATTTGTTTGTGTGTGTCAAATGCATGGTAGTGTGTGTAATGTTTTATTTATTGATTTAATGTACTTTATAAGTATTACTATTCAAAAATATTAGCGTTCTGCACTTCCACTACGGCCTACACAAAAACTATGAGTGTGCCAAGTTTTATGCTCTTGCGTCCGTGCAAATTTCTTATAAAGGGGTCCAAAGTTTTGGCATCACGTACCTATTAATATGCAGATAAATGTCTTTGGTACTGACCACATTGACTAATTCAGTGTTGGCAAATGTTTTTTTCTGTTTCCTTCATTTTTATTTTTTACTACTGCAAAATTGTTTGGTCTCTCCTCTGCCAGACATGCCATACAAAACTGTTTCTGATGAAATTTGGCTTACATTTTAAGTAGTAAGTTAGGAAGTTTATAACCCTTGTTAAAGAGAAGTTCAAAGCAAAGTTGGTTACTTAATTTTAATGACAGTGAAGCAAGCAGACAATGGAATCAAATTAGTATTGAATCCGTTTTTTTTTTAAAAAACTGGGATTTTTATAGTACAGGAGGCAAACGAGCTAGTGGGTCACCTGATAGAAAGTGATCACCGCCTCCAAAAATGGCTGAACTTTTTTGGTACTTTTCATGTTTTTTTAAGGATACGACAGCGAACATGCACACGGCTTAAGTATACACGGCTAAAGACATCATAAATGTCATAGGTCGCTTCCCGGTTGTCAAAATGCTTGACCAAATGTTCAAGTCTGCATACTACTTTCCAGACCGGAGCACAATGTCAAACAGTGTCGTTATGGTAACGAGCATAATACGTAAGGCAGTAGAATCTGTGGGCAGTAGATTCCTACCCGGGCAAGTTGCTGCACCGGACACTATCATCAAATCTTCGTCACGATCTTAAATCTTATTAAGATTCGAATCATCGCTTGCTGTTTCCTTACCTATTTCCAATTAAGTACTAAGATGATATCTATAAGTACTAAGATGATATATATAATATCGTATACATATATTTAATGATCTTCGAACCTTGCGCGATAGGCAGAGTAGATATTAAATAAAACACGTAAATTTATTTCAATGCATTGTATTATACAATATAACATGTCCAATTTCTATGCTTTGTCTTACTGCGTTTTTATAGATTGTATGAAAATATTACGCAGGCTATGAGACTTCTTACATAGTGGCCGTAAACGGTGAACGAATACATAATTCCTTGAACAATGCTTGCTAAAAATATGCCACTGAGATAACTTTTGTAGAGTTTAACTCTATAAGATGCTCGCAACATAAGTCTGTCTTTGTCTAATAATATATATGTAAACCCACGTGTAAAAAGTTAGATAATATAAATATTGCTTCAAAATTAAAATCACAATGTTAAAAATCATACAATAATGTTATTAGTTGGGTCACATTTTTAATAACATTGTTTGAATAAGGGCTAACATTAAAATGTATATATCTAAGTCTATTCGATAACCGATAAAAAGGAAATCAACATTTAGAAAACTCTTGACTCAGTTGGTAGAGCGTCGACAGCATATATGTCGCAATTGACTAGTTCTAAAAATCCAGAACATGTAACATTTAAAATTTGATCTAGGACCGTTTTCATCAGACCTTTTTGAAATTATACTTCTTTTGGCGCGATTGGGAAAAATGATGAGAGTGAATTTTTACGATGCGCGCGCACACCGACAATAAATGTGCAGTCTGAAGTTAGTTGCGAACTTTTTTATTTGGTATTTTTTTATTGTTACGCCAAAGAAGTATAACTTCTTACGTAGGTACATACGTGAGTACACACACTCTTTTTTTATAAAAGAAATAAATCGGTTTAAATTACTTATTTATAAAAACACAAATCACAAGATTCTTAAATATATTTTACAATTTCAGACGAAGTTTCATTCCGAAAACACTTCTTACAATTTAAAAGCCGCCTTAAAAACTCTATCAATATTTTCACTATTTATAGCACTAATATAATAACCACAACATTAAAAATACTTGTTGAAAATAGCTTTTCCCTATTTCGCAGTAACTACACTCTATTTTTTCACAAACGAGTACTAAAAAAATGTACTGCATTGTTATTGGTCCAAAGAATCAACATGAAGTTAATTTCAATCAATCAGAACACGCCATTACAATTGGACAATGAGAACAAACGCGTAGTGCCAATCGCTACAAACGCTCTATCTCACTCTACCAGTATCGGAAATATGCGAGGGACATACTCAGTACTCGTTTGTTAAAATAAATAGATTATACAGGCAAAGACTTTATTGCAACTTGCACATTACACATATTGCACAAAGCGTGCAAATGATAGGCACATCGTGCTTTTGGTTATATGGCATGACAAATCCACTAAGACTACAACAAAATGTAATGTTACACCATTTATCAGCTTCCGTTATAAACGACATTCATTTATGCATGTAAATCTGCAGGGTTATTGGGTTAGGGTTAGTAACTTGCAATGACCAAGTCATGACAAAAATCGCGCTATAGTTGTACAATTATTGGTAATTCGTATTGATAAGCTTTTTTGACAATTAGCAAACGCGATCGGTGTTTGGGTCGTTGATTGCTAGTTTTTACTTAATAGTCGGTGTTACGACAGTAGGCTATATTTCCTTCATATTTTTTTTGTTTTGTTATTTAAATAATTACATTTAAGAGAAGCAGGTTAAGTCTTTTTTGGTGTTATTGTTTTTATGTTTGTATGTCTTCGTGTGATTTAAGGTTTTAGTTAAAGGTTCTCAGTCAATTTTTTTTTAAGTAAAGAATATAGATGTTATGCGTGGCTTCAAAAACTTTGGACTCTTCATCCTTAACGCTTGGTAAATCAATATCGAATTATAAAGTGACCCGTCTTGTTCTATATTATAAATCATTTTATAAATTTTGACAGTTTTGTGATTTCGTTTTATAAACTTGAAATTGACTATTTTTATAACTTCAACAACCATTGCAAAACGTTTCTATCCTGTTGTATCGCACATTACACTGATATATGAGACTTTTTTTTTCTGTCGGTCTGTTTTTTGGAAACACCTAAACAAAACAAAATTCAATAAATTTATCCAGGTTGCTGTGATCTACAGAGTACGTAAGGCCGAACCCTTAGGGCCAAAATACATAAGCGCGTTGCAGCGCCGCGGCGTTTCAATCGTCGATTTGCGTTGCGGCGTTGCGAAGTCATAGATGTGTCTCTACCATGGAGAGAAACTTATTGTATCTTCACGCCCATAACCCCGAAGAGGTAGGCAGAGGCACAACCAAGGCACCCACGACTAGCCGAAGACACTAAGTCCCACAATGTGATAGGTCGCAAGCCTATCGCCAACCGGGCACATATCCTATCCCGAGCAACATATTTTTTTAATTAGAAAATTGGAAAAACTCAATTTTCTTTTTGTTGCCCGACCCGGGTTTCGAACCGTCCTGGGTCGTCCCTCATGCAGTCAAATCCAACAACTGAACCACTAGACCACAGAGGCGATTAACTTATTGTTTGTTATTAAAAAGAGATTACTCTGTTTAAAATAAATAAATAGTGCCCGCGCCGATACAATCGGCAGTGACGCTACTGAAGATTCTAACGGCGCGGCGCGGCGCCGCAACGCGGTTTTGTGCTTTGCCCCTTAAGGTCAATATGATAAGAATAATTTTAGACCAAACATTGCTTTTTTATGAGTAACAATCATTATTTCTCATATTTATGTATTTTGACTAATTCACGAATAAATAAAGCGTATCTTGAAAATTCTAGTTTTCGACCAAATAAAAATGTTGGATGTCACAATTAGGAAATACGCCGAACAAATCTGTAACTTGTTGTTAGCATATTTAAAAAAACAATATATTTATATACATAATTGTAAGGAAAATAAGATCTCGCTTAGATTTCATTCTAATCAATTAGTTGTTGTGATACAGTTATTAAAAAAATGGAAAATATAGGTAGTTTACGTTTAATGAAACAAGACGAGATCACATCTTTTTTATTATTTTATATCACTAAGAAAACGATAGCGTTCAAAATACGCGACTGTCTAGTGGCATTGGTCGAAAACTATTGGTAAAGAAAAAAAAACAAATAAAAATATTTTCTCATTTATTAAAATATACAATATACATACATAATAAAATAAAACAACAACAAATCACATATTTATAACTACTAGGGATGGTACCATTTTTTTGCACTTACATTGGATACGATGCTGGGTCAACACCACAGGGTTGGCTTTTAGTAATTCGGTTAGAAGAAAATCTTTAATTACTTAAATTTAATTATTGTTATTTATTATTTGCAAGTTGTTTTCCGAAACACAAAATAAAAACTTTCCATTTTTAAAAATTTCATTAAAAATTCTTGAATTTCTTACCATCAGGAAATCCGTCTTGTTTGCCTTCCAATATCATAAAAAAATTCGAGTAAAATAGTTTTCATGGTGCGATAATAAAGGTGAACGAATAAAGGTTTTTATCACGATCACAAAGACGATTGACGTCGCATTTTAATATTTTTATACACTATTATTAGTGTATATAATTTAAAACATAAATTTACTTTATAAGAAAAAAGCATGAAGTAATGCTTTTTTCCAGCCTTTCTGTCGCGCATTGAATTTTAACACCACCAGCCGCGTTCTCCTTTCTAAAATTGACTAAAGTGGCGCCTTTTTAGACATCTTCAATTTTCATACAATTCACCAATCAGTGTATAGTATTTTGCGATAGTAGCGCCACCAATTTACCGGACAGTTTAAAAGGTATTGGCTTAGTTACCGCCTTATTAATAAACATGGACTAAGAACTCCATTACACTGTGATAGACACGTAATATCAACTTTACTCTTACTTTAGTCTGTGTTTATTAATACTACAGTTTAATTTAATATATATCAGAGAATACATTCTCATATGTAACTTGATAAGCGTGTTGAAACAATCAACCTTAACTGAATAAAATAAAGTCAATTTTTGATTAACCCAGCTTACTTTTATTACAAATTGAACTTAAAAAATTTAAAAAAGAAAATTACATTTATTAGATAAAGCTCATAGATATAAAAGCTTAATTAAGGATAACTAATTTTTAAACCAATTAAATTTAGATGTACTTTACCATATTCAAAGCGAAACAAATATACAGTTCGATATACCTATCTCGTTCTATTTTTAAGCTTAATGTTATTGAAGATATAAATACACCTGCTTTTTATTCCTAAATATGCTAGAGTAAAAGAAAGATAATATACATTGTTAATTTATTATGAAAATATCACGTACAGATTAAATAAGGCGAAGCATCCACGCGTTTATGTGGCCCAGGACTGCAATAAAGCGAGATCTTTGTCGTCCTCTGGAAAGAAGAAAAAGTAATTTATGATCAGCAAAAAGAGAAAATAATTGGTAGAACCTGGAATAAACAAGCATATAATTTTCAAAAATTTAGAAACCAGTGCATTGTAAAGAAACGGAAAACAATAATTTAAATATATTTTATAAACCCTTGTAAGAAGCTCTTTCATTTGATGCTTGGTTTCATTGCATTGTAGATTACAGTATTAACCTTTTTTGTTGTTGATTTCCTTCAAAATTATAACACGGGAATAACAATCAGTTGGGTAATGGTACCGGGGAAAGATGTAGTTTTATCTTCTTCAAAATATACACATACCAACTTATTACAATAACTTAAAAAAAGCTTCATGCTCATAGATATTTCAAGCTTCGACCGAAAAATGTTGTTATAAGTTTGACGTACCCTGTGTGTGTGTGCGCGGGAGTGTGTGTATATGGGTATGGGGCCATTAAAAGTAGGTTTGGTTGCAAGTTATTTAACATTTTCAATTTAAGTGTTAAGTATTAATCTGTGACACTTCGATTTGTCAAATAATAGTTTAGATTTAAAAAATTAATTAGCGGTATTCAGACTTCAGAGTGTCCGTAATAACAAAGCAAAAATTATGTTTAACACAAAAGCTTTAACGTGAATGTCTACATTAAATTTTATTTTTTTTTTTTGCTATGTCACATTCTTATATTGAAAATTGGTCCCCTTGTACTATTATCTCTAGTATTATATTTATAGTACTATATTTATTATATTTGGCCAGTACAAACCTGTGATTTGAGATTTGCTTGGTTTCTGTCTGTCTGCCACCGGCTCTGACGTTGGCACATCTGGCAGTTTGTCCGCAGGTACGTTTATACCGATCATCTCCTTGTCCAGTTCCTCCTGTGGAAATGACAATAGTAATTTAACAAACTGTTGTCCACCATATTTAATTTGGAAAGACATGAATAATATTACAATCTAGGTACTACTCGAAATTCCTAGTTAATATTGGTCTGAATTTTAATATTATGTCGGCTAAGTAAACAATAGATACTTATTATTAATTTAGAAGTGCCGATCCAATGCCACAACATGTGTATGGGACTACCTTGGAAGTATTCTCTATCGGCTATCCATTTGAAAACTTTTATCAAAATTGGACAATCTTGTCTAATTCTAAATCTTTCGATAATTTCAGAGGGCAAGGTAGCCAGTAAGCTTACTTTTGCTCGAGGCCTAATACCCCAGCTCAGATAGTCAACGCACCATTACCACCTTTGGAGGCGGGGCGAAATTTCTTACCATCAGGATATCCGTCTGCTTGTTTGCCTTTCAATATCATAATTTTTTTCCACCACTATGGTTGAAAATATTAGTCTTTGGTTGAGCTAGGTACCTCAAAATGCAAAAATGTTATAGGATAATAATAGTATTCTAACCGTTGATGAAATCATCATTAAATAGTTACGATTTCCATAAAAATAGTCAACCCCAATAAGTCATTTAAGAGGTTGTATTTTTAAAAAATCCTGTGTTTAAACTCTGGTCTTTAATTATATGCATACAAAATTTCTTTAAATCTGTCCAGAGGTTTAGCAGTGCTGCAGACATTACTTAACCAGCACAGTCAGTTAGGTTAGGTGATAGTTTTGTAACTAGTCATCTGGATTGTTACGCTCGCCTTACCTATAACCTCTGTCACCAAAAAGTGTTCGTTTTGTCGCTTCCGAATTGGAAGAGTGAATAGGGGAATTCACATCCTAGCCTCGTGTTATCAAAACATTATTAACATCTATGGTGGTCACATTACCGTCAGGGAGTCCAGTTGCTTCTTTGCCTAAGACTACTGGATAATAAAATACCTGTTCCAGTTCCTCAAGCTCCTTTTCAAGTTCATCTTCATCGACATCGTTGGGGAATGCCACGTTATTGCTAATCGCGTCGGTGATCTCTCGAGAAATGTCATGCTGTTCGGCAATATCATCCATGATGTCATGGACCTTATCTACATCACTGCAAAAAAAAGGTTTTTTCATAAGTTCAAGATATATACAAATAATTAGAACCCTGGATAAACCTAAATGGTATACATCGATTTAACATGAAGCAAGCCAATTACTTATACATGTTATTCAATATCTTCACGCCCATATCCCCGAAGCTGTAGGCAGAGGCACAACCAGAGCTCTTACGACTAGCTGAAGACATTAAGTTACAATTTATTCAAAAATTTAAATAAGAAATATATACTTAATTAATGTAATTAACACCCAGACCCAAAAATGAGGACACCTTTGTTCATCAGACAAATGTCCCCAACTGTCAATGGACAAACTTTTATTACTATTAAGACTCTTCTATTTTCTATGGTTGTATGAAAAGGGGAATGGGAATTTCAATACTGTCTGTCTACCTATGTACGGAACTTAGCGTGAAAATATAAATGTAAGATAAAACTAGTCTGCCTGTGGAAGTCGCTGTTGCGACAAACCAGCAATGAAGCAATGTTCTGACTGTGGAAAGGAATCCACTGTGTACAGTAAAGAACAGGACACACGAAACTAGCAGGTACATGTATAAAAAAACATATTTTAATATTAAAATTTATTTATAGTAGCAGTTGTTCTGGATGTGTTGGAATCTATGGAAAATGATGTGGTAAGTCAAATGAGTGCTTAATTGTCACGAAAATCTGGAACAATGTTTATCTAGAACAGACTGTATAACATCAGTGTCACAGACTGACCCCGTTACAGGTGAAGGCATGCATTTGTCTCTTTTCATTTTGTTAAGTCTCAAATGACAACAGTGCTAATTAAAATATCACTTCAAACAAATAAATAATACTAACATATCCTTATGAGCGAGTTTCATTGCATTGGCCGCATCCTTCATAGTATTCAGCACCTGTGCATTTGTGCTGGCACCTTCTAGCGCTTCCCTTTGGGCTTCAATTTGTGTGAGAGTTTTATCAATTTGTGTAAGCTGTGTCTCATAACGCTTCTTACGTTTTAAAGCGGCAATCGCAACTGAAAAAAGTTTTATATTAATGTCAATTATTTATATACATTAACATTTACATATATATCCAGTTATACATTTATTTTTTACCTAATTATAGTATTAATTGCACACTACAATTCATGTGGTAACAAAAGCAAATAGAGAATTCTAATAGATCTCCATATTGGTCCGGGTCTGCTGAGTGGAATAGACCATCTGCCTCTCTGCCAGACAGCCCATAAACAAACAGAGGTAAATATAGATCATTAGCAGCAATACCACTAGTGGTAGAATGCTGTGCAGCAACTTGCCTGGGTAGAGATCTACCTATTTACCTTTTCCTGCCGCCAAATAAAAAATACTCTGTCATGTTCTGGTCTGCGGGGTAGGATAGCCAGTGTACTCGCACTATATTCCGGCCTATTTATATTTAAGAGTGCTATGCAGTAACTTGCCCAGGTATTAATAATCAGTCTGACTGAGCCACATAACTCTGTAATGATATACACTCAATAGTATGGAAGGTAAGATAGCCGGTAGACTAGAACAATAGACCTCATATCCCGGCCTCAGGACAGAGACGCACCTATAACACATATGAGTTATGTAGGTCAAGGTTATCTCTTACAATCAAGAGAGCTATGTGCTTATTCACTGATCTCTCACATAAATAAAGCTATAAATATACTTTAGTTTTGTTAAAAGAACAATAAAGTTAAAAATCATCACTTTTTTTCATAACTTGAAATCTCCATCTAACTGATATATGAGGGTGTTTCCAAAAGTTTGTGGCCTAACCCACATGGAGCTATGTCAACTTTTTAAATCTACCGTCATTTGTCAGTATGTATGTGTCATTTTGATTTATTGTGCGCAGTTTCATTCCGATACTGCACAATATAAATTTTCTGTGATTATTTGTTTGAAGCAATCTGACGCAATTTTCAATAATGGAGAAAATTGAACACCGTGCAGGCATTAAGTACCTCAAAAAAAGGCCTATCACCAAAAGACATCCATCAAGATATGGTGAGCACTTTGGAGGAGTCTGCTCCATTGTATTCTAGTGTCAAGAAGTGAGTAGCTGAGTTTAAGCGCGGTCGTGATGTAAGCGCGCATTAAAGATGATCCTAGGAGTGGAAGGCCTACATCCTCTACCACGAAAGAAAACATCGATAAAATTTGTGATCTCGTACTGGGTGACCGTCGTTTGACCATTGGTAAGATAGCTGAGAAAACGAACATTAGTTATGGCCGGGTGCAACACATAATAACGGAAGAGTTGGGGCTCCATAAGGTTTCTGCTCGCTGGGTCCCGAGGTTGCTTTCAGCTGAACAAAAACGAGTTCGACACACAACTTCGCGAGACTGTTTGGAACTTTTTGAAACTGATCCCGAGAACTTTTTGTCTAGATTTGATACCAAGGACGGAAGCTGGTTTCACCACCATACTCCTGAATCAAAGCAACAATCCAAACAGTGGAAAAGATCAGACTCTCCTACACCAAAAAAGGCTAAGGTGGTTTTGTCGACTAACAAAGTCATGGCTTCTGTTTTTTGGGATGCGAAGGGCATTATTTTTGTAGATTATTTACCGAAAGGTCAAACTATAAATTCTAGTTATTATTGAAACCTTTTACGAAGACTCCAGGAAGAAATAAAAGAAAAAAGGCCGGGAATGTTGCGTAAGAAAGTTTTGTTTCATCAAGACAATGCACGTGTTTACACTTCGGTTGAAACAACGTCTGTAATCCATTATTGTGGCTACGAATTGCTGCCCCACCCACCTTATTCGCCGGATTTAGCCCCCTCGGATTATCATTTATTTCCAAATTTAAAAAAACACTTGGGTGGCTCGAAATTTTCGACCAAAGATGAGGTAATAGTCGCAGTAAACGACTATTTCGCCGACCTTCCGGAATCTTTTTTTTTTCGAGGGGATAAACAAGTTGCAGGTCAGGTGGAAGAAGTGTGTTGAGCTAGATGGAGACTATGTCGGAAAATAAATTTAGAACCACTTTTCTATCATTTTCTTGGTCGGGCTTAGAACTTTTGAATCCATCTTCGTAGCATTGCACATTTTCTACATTTGACACTTGTGACACTCGAGGAGTGGAGAGTGCCAAATAGGCACGTGGAATGTGAGAGGGGGAATGGAAGCGAAGATGAATGAGTTGATTGATGTAATGGATGAGAGATGCCTGGATTTAC
>NJDD01002578.1:276834-289129 GCA_002245505.1 Calephelis nemesis
TTATTCTAGTATATCTTACTAAAGCACACATTTTTTTAAATGAATATCATATGAGTTTATGTAATTTTCAGACGAATCTTAAAATGTTTAATTTTATTTATTTAGAATTGAAATTGAGTTGTTACATTTTTTCGAATGAAAGTAGGTCTCAATATGTTACCTCTGTTTTCTTACTACATTTACGGTAACATATAGACGGACTGACAAAGTAACAAAACCGAAAGCATAAAGCTTGGTCTATATTATATGATAATGATAATTTAAACTTTGAAGAATTATTACTGTAGTCTGTGATTTAAACACAGTTTATGAAAACGATAGGTAAAAAAAACCAGGCGCCGGCGCAATAATTTTGTTTATTAGATTTTTAAAGATATTTAAAAATAATATTTAATAGTATTACTGCCTCCTCTCTGTCTGGTAGCTAACATTCTTTATTAGCTAAAGTAGCTTTGTAGGAGTTCTTGTTAAAATTTGTATTTATTCCATAACCCCAGGTCCCTCATGGGGTAAATAGATAGCAACAAGTGCCAAGCATCACGGTTTAAATAAACCTGTCTTGCTTCATTCACATTAATTACCCTTTTCATAAAAAACCCACCGATATTGGAGACTCTTATAAAGCATACGTAGGACATGCTCCAGAGAAGGTTTTGAAGAATTTTCCTGCAAAGTTTGAGACAGAAGAGCAACTTTTTTTGCATTTTAGCCGGACCTTGGACGATATAACGCAGCAAGACTTAGATAACTAAATCCAAAGTATGAAAAATCGCTACAGGACCCTTATAAAAGTCATGGGTGGGTTTACAGACTACTTATTTATCACATAAATGTTTAAAGTTCCTTATTTTTCACAGTTTCTTGAGAAAAACATTCATTGTTAGTTTTACCATTAGGTACTTTACGTTTTTTTTATTTCAATCTAAAATTGTTACATAAAAAACGCAAAACAATAAGTTCAAAGAGGTTTTATAAAAATGCGTACATGTTAGATGTTATCATCAATAAATTTTGAGATAATTAAGTAAATTAAAAATATCCCTAGACAGTCTTGATGAGTTTATTTACCAGAAATATTCGATACTAGGTACTCATAAAAAAAATGTTTGATTATAATTACATCTTTGTACACTATGCCTTACGATTTTGTTACCATCCGTTTTGTTACTGTCCCCTAAAAAATTTGCTAAAAATCAGATATATTTGGCCCTTATCCAATAATGTTTAAGGTAAAACTGCATTTATTCAAATGAAAACACATTTACGATTAGCTGATTTAGTTCTTGAAAGGCTAACAATAATATTTCATTAGTAACATGAAAAACAAATGTTGTTTTTGGACATTTCGTAACAAACCTGAATAAAATTTCATATTTTTGAGAGTTTTATTAATTTTATAAGCTTAATTTCATTAAATATAGATAGCAAAAGACCATATTGTTTCTAAATATATTTTGGATTTCGAAAACCTATCATAGTTTCATTTACTTTGGATATTGAATATAGTTACAAAACTGATAAATTTATCACACTTGTTGTCTTATTTTATATTTTTTTCCATTAATTAATACAAATAATCGAAAACAAAGTAACATTTCTAAATCAAGAAAAGATTTGCTTTTGAATCCCATTTAAAATATTACAATACATGGATGTGAAATTTTAAAGCATATTTCCTCTCCTCATATCATTTTACTCCTTAGTTAACAATACAAAAAGTATACCCATTATTAAATTATTTTGTTTATTAAATTTATTTTGGTATCTATTTAAGTATTTCTATGTATTAGAATCGCTAACTAGCACCCATAACACAAGCATATAATTTGCTTACTTTGGGGTTAGGTTACATTTCTGGAACTTGTCTAGGGATTATTATTATTATTATTAGCTGCTAAATTGTAATTAGGAATATGAGGATCAGTAGAGCTTCTTCTTTGAGAATAAAAATTACATTCTTGTAGATCCTGATGCCATGAAAGGCAATAGCAACAAACCATAATTTGCATTTCATCACTTTAGTCTTACAACTTTACAAGATAGGACATTTGTCTTTTGTTAACTCAGGCATTAAAAAGGTATTTGCTACTTAACATTACTTTTCTATAAACACAATTTTGAAGAAAAGTTAGAATCATAACAATATAAGTCTTAAAGCATAACACCTTTGTAAAGCTTAGACATAAACTACAATAACAGCACATTCTTTATCATGTTTGTGATGATTCAGTTAAACAACTATCATTAAGAGAAAGCATATGAGTTGTCAATACAAAATTGAGTTTAGTCATTTTCTTAACTATTGAGCAATTTTAAAAAGGCTATGTAAATTGTTTTATTTTATTTAAACTAAAACTTAACGTTAGGTACATATTTGCAAACTACTACGTTTTACAAAGATTGTTGTTTCAATGTCACGCAAACAAATAACAGCAAGACAAAATGTGTGATTAATATTAAATTGCGTGTTTACCCACCTCGTTTATTCTTTGTACCATTTTTCCTAGCTGTTTGTATTTCACCTTCGATCTTCTTTTCTAAAAAGTCCTGTTTCTTTACCAATAACTCTTCAGTTTCACGTAATTTCTGGATTGCTTCATGAGTAGTGGGTCCTTTTTCTTCCTTTTTCCCACCAAATAACTTCCCCAGGAAACTCATTTTGATAGGATTGATTTATATACTAAATTCGTTATTCCTATTACACTAAACACACAAAAATCATCAAATTGGTGTATCTAATATTGTGTTGAATCCTGGCGAATTTTATTTTTTTTTTGAAAAAGTATGCGTCATCTGCAAAGTTTAGACAAATTTGACGTTTAACCTGTAGTTGTCAAAATACAATGACAATTCGTGTTTTTTTTGTTTAACCACTGCTTAGCAATTATCACCTAAACAGCCATTCTTTCAAATGAGTCTAAAATAAAAATCCTTTAATAAAAAGCAGCTATCTATCTATCTGTAGTAAAAAAGCGTTACAGACCTTGGTGATTAATAAAAACAGTATACTCGATATTCCTTGATGAGTTGAAATCCTAGTTAAGTATGAGTTGGCAGTGAGATTACATTTTCCTTTAATCCAAAAAAAGATACCTACCTATACGATGCGAGCACCGACATTGTAGTGACAAGAATAGATGTATAGGTTCAGTAGGGCACTCTTAATGCTCGATTCATGCAATACTGGAAATTGGAATCTAGTATATCGTTTTTAGGTACTCTTGAACACAATACTGGCGAATTATTACATTTATAGTTAATTAACTAAATACCTAGTAAACAAGAAATTATTTTAGCAAATTCATTGAATTTATTTGTTCCTATCTAAATGTTATTAATCCATTAGTACCTACCTGAAATGACATACGATTCCAATTGCCAATACGTTTACAGGGATTCAAGAGTAACCCTAGAGATCAGGGTAAGCCGATACAAATCAGTGCGAGTCGTTAAATAATTTTATTATTGTTTAAAACTATTTTTTACCTAACTTCTTGACCTCCATTTACTTGACGGCAGAAGCCAGTCACCTATAGACCTCGATTTGGAGGTGCTTTGTCAACCTGTGCCTGAAATAAGCCTATTACTAAGATTTTCTATCTAGTATCTACCGTACCCTACAAACCGTAACACGACAATGGCTGTTTTGATCTAAAGTCAAGAAAAATTAAGACAGTGAAATCTTTACAGAAGAGTCTTTAAAGGTCTCTACCACCGAGTCTTAAATGATTGCGCAATTTGAACTAACAAACAAGATTAAATACTATTGATTACTGAACTGAAGTAAAGTCACTTCCCCAAACACCTTAGGCAATTCAATTTATTTATTTAACCTTGTCACTTTATATACAAACAAACATTCTAATAGTTTAATACCATAAAAATGTGGAATTGCTAAGTTTCGATTTAAATTTCAACTAAATCTGCCAGCAATGACACAGTTATCCTACAACTCCACTGTATTAATTTTTAACCAGATGGTAAAAACCGGCCAAGTGCGAGTTGGACTCGCGCACGAAGGGTTCCGTGTAGTCCGTACTATCAAGTAGTAAATTGCAAATTTATAGGAAGGTTTTCAATACACATCCGAGCAGCATAATAGGGTTCCGTTTTTACCCTAAAAAGGGTCGTATGTTTGTCTGTGACACCGTAAATTAATAAATTAACCAATTTCGATGCGGCTTTTTTGTTTAAAAACTGACGATATCAAGATGGTTCTTATTTTCTATTTAAGTTTCTTCATTCACGATTATCATATTTCACTTAAGTCGTTCACATTAATAAATTACGTCAGCAGTCAACCCATTCATTATTTTTTTATTACATAAGACAGAGACCAACACAATATGTCGGCGCGTCGCTGTCCTGTCGTCGAGACGTCAGGCTATTCTTCTGGTCAGAACATGACACTAGCTATTTAATGCATTTAACCTATGCAGATTGTTTGTTGTACACAGTAGTTCAGATTTTCTTTCAACATGAGGGAAATATAAAATAAAAATATATTTATTTTTTACAATTATTTACTATTTAAATAATCACAAAGTTATTCTTTTTCTAATATTTTAATTGTCTTCCCTTTCCTGTTTTGCCATCGACTGCTATTTATTTTAAGCCGTTTACAGTGACTTCGACAACATAAACAGCAAGTTTAAAAAAAATTGCCTTTGTTGGAACTAGGGTTTTATTTTTTAATTACATACATAATAAATTTCATCATATACATAATAAATTTCATCATATACATAATAAATTACATCAAGCTAGGTTTGAAATGGTGGTAGTTTACGGTAAACAGGGTTGAATTTATTTACATTTTAAAATTGTTTGTAATTTATAATTCAAACTGTAATAAGAATAAAACTATTTTTTATATGAACATTAAACATTGTGTACATAATTAAATAATTACTTTTATAAATATTAAAATATTTTGCACACCACAATGTGCCAGAATATGTTGGAAAGTTTAAATAATTTTGTAACAACTTCAACACATATATTCTGCAAATATTTTTTTATTTGCAGAGTATGTGTGTACATTAAAATGTTCTCTTGCTTGACTTAGATCTTTGGCATTCACTAATCAAAAATGTTTTACTGCTTTCTAATATTCTTCTTGGTAACCTTGCTTAAAAATAATCAGATCAATCTTTAAATTTGGTTAATTAAAATTACTTGATCATTGATTCAAGATGCCATATTCTGTTCAACTTTTAGAATAACCATTGGTAAGATAACTTTGTAGGCCTCCCCCCAAGTTCCTGAAAAACTGTATTCAAAACTCTATTGAATTTTAGGAGTAACTTTGTAAGTTTGGGTATTATAGTCTCTGGTCACTGATCCAAAACCCCACATTCTTCTTCAGCTTCTAGAACAAGTTTTGATATGTTGAATTCTAATAGTCTTCGTTTCCGATAAGGCAGTTTTCGCAAAACTTCGCCTAGATGTAACAAAAAGCCATCAGTGCGATCCAATTCTTTTTCAGGCTCTATCGGTTTTTTTAGGAATTGCATGAGATCTTTTTGGAATTTCGTTGCATCCATTCTCCGTTTTTTTCCTGAAAACGAAATTTAATTTTGTAGAGCAAAAATTTGACAGGTTTTAAAACTGTGAAATATAGTGAAATGTCTATTAACTTAGATTGTTGGACTATTCCAGTAGTCTTGAGGGGTAGATTAAATGGTAAACTTATTATCTGCGGATCAAATAGGCATCGCACCAATAGTATCTAAGGTATCAAGAGGCGACGTCCTTTTTCTGGAAGATCCGCTTGTTTGTTGCCTTCTTAAATTTATTTTATATGTTATGTTGACATGATGTACCTACTGATTTATGTAAAATTTAAAACTGTTTGGTATTTTTTTAAATATATATGTTTATCATACAGTTCTTATAATAAGGTAAAATGAATTTCACAACTCATTTTATATTAATATAGTTATAGGCAATCAGTGGACAACCATTGTTGCCTATGTATGTCTCTTACATAGACTTGCTGGTAAGAGACAAACATGGTCTATGAACTCTATAGATGTTATAAGTGTAGACCTACCTACCTACCTACCTACCCTCCGGAGTCGAAATATGACAGTCATAATAGCGGCAAAAATAAGTAAAGGCAACCTCACCCGGAAAAAATTGCTGTACAGCACTTTTTCACCAGCGGTGTTAATGGTAAATGGTAATTACCTATTTAATCTATTCTCGCCTCCAAATTCCATACCTTATTCCTACCGCCATAATGTCAGCGCTTGCCGTTGACGTGTTCCGGTTTGGAGGATAAGGTAGACGGTGAAATTACTTTTGCTCGAAGCCTAACATCCCGGCCTAAGGTTGGCAACACACTATTACCACTTTTGGTGCCTCTAGGCAGCATGAATTTCTTACCATCAGGAAATTCGTCTGCTTGTTTGCTTTCCAATATCATAAAAAAACCTGGCAGAGAATCCGATGGTCTATTCTACTAATAGTCCAGAAATAACATGGGGAAAACATAACATTGTTGATCAAATTTATATTTTTTATTTGGTTTCTACTTTATTTTCTTTTGTAAATGTAAAACCCTTGATACCTTCAAACAATTAAAAAAACCTTTCTTTGAAACCTTTATGTTCTTTTTGGGTATATGTTTAGTATATGTTCAGTATGTATTATGTTTTGTGTGTATATGTAAGTAGATATAATGTGTAGTTTATTTTTTTGAACGACAAGTCTTCTTATTGAAAGTCTAAAGGGTTAGCTGGTAAAGATTTATTTCAAAAGAAATAAGTTCTCCTTTTACATTGCGTTTCATTAAGTTTTAAAATTTTTCGGTAATTTCTTACAGAATGTTTATTACCTAATCACATCTGAACTAATTATGACGAAATTTTGCACATAAAAATACCGTGAACTGGAAAATAATGTGAAACTTAAGATACTTAGACTTAAACTTACTTTTAACATTTCCTGCTGAATGCTCTGTTGAAGAAAACGTTGGTGTTGAAATATCACCAGTTTGTTCATCATCCATTGCTAGATCGTGGTATATTACTGTTCTGAAAATTTTTAAATGTTCAATTTGGTAAGTAAATTGGGCTTTTCTCAAAAAAGAAGCCTTTATAGCCTATAAAAAATAAAAATTGCTTTTGGCAAAAAAATGTTACACCTTTAGAGTACTGTATTCTCCTTAACCCATTTGCCCCTATGCATTAGGAGAGATTTAAATTTAGCAACAGTAAGGTCAAATTTTGTTTAAAAAAAAACAAGTGTTAAATCTAGCTTTTGAAATATTCTCTCAAAACTCTAACTATTATAGCTGATTTTTTACCTCACCAGCGCTAAATCTTTGAAACCTACTCCCTGTATTAGTAACGAAAGCCCCAAAATATCAATATCTTATATATATCTATCATAATATGGTTACCAGTCTCTATATTTACTCTGACAAGGTTAAAGTTAAACTGTTAATATTTCCATTGTCATAACAATCATTTTATTCTAATTAAGAAAACCATCACACAACATTTCTTTGATTATATTACCATATCACAAGCTTGCCTAACGCTGACAAGACGCTTGTGTATCATTTAGTGTTGTTTTGTTTTCCGTATTTCATATTTTTGAAGGATATATTTGGTGCACAGTAAAGAGTTATTCTATACTACATTGTTATCCTTTACCCTAAAACTATACGTAGCAATGTAATCTTGAACTTAGTAAGTTTACTGTTGCTTAGAATCTGGTCGAGTTTCGCTAGGACTTGCCTGCATTGGCACTTTTGCCTTACCTATTCCTGCAACTGTAAGTTCTTGCCTCTGCAGAGTTTGTCATCTTGCCCAAACTCTTTAAGCTAAGAATTCTTTATTCATTCATTACATCTTCCTTAAAAACTAAGTGGCATTAGGCAATAATTGCACAAGCTAGTTGAATTGAAAAAAAGCTTTGAAACCTTGGTAGCTGAAATGTTTAGATTCGGTGTTTGTGTTTCGGAGGTGTTTCTTTTTTATTTTTTAAAACAGTGATAGCAATCAATGTTTTGTAATAAAACAGATGCACTACCACATTTAGCTTACTTTTTATTTTCGGCAAACTCCTTTTCATAAGGCTTATCTGATTATTTATTCACTTAGAGAGAGAATATTGCAATAAAACATACTCACGAAGGTGAAAATGTTTCACTAAGAAAAGACATTTCCTTGTAGAACCTAAAACCTTCATTTTTGGAAAGGTCTGGAGATGTTAATCCTAAAGCTATATCTTTCTCTTTTCTCTTCGCTCTGTTGTATGAATCTCTTAAATTTTTCCATCTCTTCTTTATGGTTTCTACATCAAATTTATCTAAAAAAAAAGAATTATGGTTAGTGCTTCTGCATTTCACATACATTAATGCGGCAGATGTATGTTTTGTCTAGGTTAAGACAATAATTTAAAAAAAAAATTCAGGAAGCTTGCAGGGTTTGCTGGCTTTCTAGGAAAAACTGGAATGGCTGGAATAGCATCCAAGTTGCTAATGCTCAAAGGCTTACCACTAAAAGCTAAGTGAGATTTATTGCTCACAAAACAAAATAAAAAGACAATACTTTCCAAAGTCTATGTCTTAAAAATAGAATATAAATAAGCGCAGTAAAGTTGTAAGTTCAACAATTTCATTGGGTACCATGACGCAATTTGATAATTCTCTTTTCGAAAGATAGAAAATGGTTCCAAATGGTCCCACATACTTATAAACTATAGGTATATATCTAAATATGTATTTTGAATTGAATTTCCAAAAATTACAAAATATCAACCAAAAAATTATTATATAAAATGTCAAAACAATCACATCAAAGTTGAATAAATAGCATAAAAAATGTCATATTCGCCATATCATGTCGTAGTCTTTAAAATATTGATTTATCATATAATATGCGCTGTTAAAAAGTACCTTTATGTTAAATAATATTCTTGATAATGCACATTTTTTTTTCATCTTTCAAGTTCAAAAATCTTGAACCTCAGAATCATTCTAAACAAAACATTGTTTTGGCTATTGCCCGAGTAATTGCATACTTAAAATAAACAATACAATAAACATACAAGAAAAACCTAATAATTGAACTGAGAACCTTCCAATTTTTTGCAGTAAGTTAAAATGATTGTTATTTAACTATCTATATTAACCTTGATAGCTTACAACTTAATTATAAAAATCTGTCAATGGGTTGGATCAACTACCTTGCAGACAGGTAAAAGCATTTGTACATATGTATATACAAATATACACACTTAACCCATTATACCTAATTGCTTGCAGCAATCAGGGTTAATGTTTTAATCTATTTATTTATTTGTTCTTTGTTGTAGGTAAAATATTAACATAAATGTAAAATATAGAACATAAATATTACAAAAAATGTACAAATGGCCTTATAGCTCTTCTAACCTAACCTTCTAAATCTCTCACTATTTCTGCCCAAGCCTGTGTTACAAGTTGAGAGTTTTTGTTTTTTGTTAATAAAGAGGAATCCCATAAATATGGTCTACTTTTCATGGCATTAATAAGCATTTCATCATATCTTGACCAAGCTTTGTCCTTCCTTTCTGTTACTGTTTCATAAGCTTCCAGGTTTTTTGAACCTGGAAGAAAAAGAAAGTATTGACAAAAATTCAAACTTACAAAATAAATACTTTTACATATATGTTGCTAAAACATAAGGGAAGAAAATGTATATTTCATTAAGACAATACAATACGGCATGTCTTTATAAATTACTAGCTCCATTGAGACACTGTCCTGTTCTTAAAATATTGAGTTTTTTTTTCACATCATACTACTTCAGACTATAACTTACACACTAACAAAAAAAAAGTGAAATTGGTCAATCCGCTTATGCGTGATGCTATGACCAAAAGAAATAGGGTGCATGTTTTTTGAAGTGAAACTTCTTTAGAATCATTGTGATTTCAAAACGGGTGCAACGAAAAACCGACAGGTAAGAGACACAAATATATTCATCTCATTCTTTTGTCGATTTACTGAAGTTTAACTTCTATCTCATCACACACACACCTTTTTTTTTATAATAATAGATATGTTACTCAGATAATGCATCATTCTAATAGGGAAGTAATTTTTTTTAACTGGTTTGGTGGCTGAGTTTATTTGTTTACAAACATAAAAAATTTTTTTCTATTTATATATCATCAGTTTATCGCCTCTGTGGTCGAGCGGTCCGGGAGTTGGACTTGACTGCATGAGGTCTCGGGTTCGAATCCCGGGTCGGCCAACAAAAAGAAAATTGATTTTTCCTATTTTCTAAAAAAAAAAATGTTGGTCAGGATTGGAAACGTGCCCGGTTGGCGATAGGCTTGCCACCTATCACATTATGGGACTTAGTATCTTCGGCTAGTCGTGGGTGCTCTGGTTGTGCCTCTGCCTACCTCTTCGGGGATATGGGCGTGAAGATAATTTTTTTTTATATCATCAGTAAAGAAAAATAAATTACGTACGTCTGAAGATAAAGCTATCTGGATCTGCACATATGTCTTCATTTTCCAAATCAACATCCGAAAAACACTTGTGATGTAAAACATTAAAATTTTTCTTTGCTAATAAGACCTTACAATATTTGCAAGTATAAAAATCCTGAAAAATAATGAACTAGTTAACTTCAATTGGTGCACATTTAAACCCATATCTGACTTATTTGCATAAATTTTATAAAATAATTTTTGTAGTTACATTTTTTAAGACAATATTAGAAGTGACAAAAATTGTTTTGAACTTGTAAAAAATGAAACAGTTACTCTTTAGTTTTTATTATCAAAAATATTTTAAAAATTTTTACCCCGTTTTGGTCTAGGTCAGCTGATTAGAATACTGAATATACCATCTGCCTCTCTGCCAGGCAGTAAAGAAGAGGCCTGGTTTAAATAAATATCAGTACCAACGAAACAACTGGTGGCAGAGTCTTGTGCAGCTACTTTCCTGGGTCTCTACTGTCTTAACTATTCCTGCTATCATAATGACTTGTTCGTGTTCTGGTCCGGAGGATAGGGTAGTCAGTAGACTTGGGGGAATAAGTCTTATATTCAAGCCATAGGACAATGACGCACCTCTAACATCTATGGTGTCTATAGGCCATGTATATTTCTTAACATCAGGAGACCCGTGTACTTGTTCACTGACCTATCACATAAAAATAAAATAATAGATCCCTTTATTTATCTATATTAATACATAATAATTGAGTGTATAAAGGCTAAATTAGGTGCCCAATAATATTATATCTACATCTCACATTGAGAAAAGAAGAACAAAAATTTCATAGAGGTAATTTATAACTCATAATTCACACAAAATTCAAAAACAAAAATCTAGGTACCTACTAAGATTTCTCTATTACTCCTATAACAGAACAACCATATCATCTAAAAGAATAAGTGTTTTATATAACAGAAATGTGATATATTATGAGCCAATCAAATTTTAAAGGCGTATCATGTGAATGAGTCTTAATATTACTCACTTCGTAAAGAGACAGGATTGGCATTTTTTACATCACAGTTCCGTTCACTACAAGAAAGTAGGTAAAGAAAATTTATACTAACACTTGTTTGACCGACAGTTATAATGGTCCTTTGCTCCATTGTAAGATTTTAAATAAAATTAACCATATACCTAGTTACTTATTTAATGTTTACATTTAATTTCTGGTGGATAATTTGGTGGACAAAAACTTTGGACAAAAATGAAAATTACACAAACTTAAATTATTATTGTTTTTCATATTTTTTTTAGGTTAATTTGCCCTTTCTGGAGCCGGCTAAGACCTTTCGGCCATGCTGCCAAGTCTTCCGTAATAATAAATTCTTTTTCGTATTAAAATTTTAAAGTCATTTCTTCAGTTTCTGAACATATTGTCTTCCCCTTTTTAAAAGTCATTTCCAAAGAGAATATAATCACTACGTTCTAGTCATTTCCTTCACTAATACAAAGGTAATTTGAGTCCTTCAATACGTCTTTAGTTTTAAAGTCTTGATGTTTACATATTTGTTAATTTGTTCTATAGTACGTCACATCCTTGAATTACGATTATTTTCACACAAATTATAAAACCAAACTTCTGAATACCAAAACCATCTTCTTTCAAGATGGCGCCAAAACTTCTACGTCAGTGCATAAAGTATTTTAATTATTTTTTTTTACCTCTATACTTTATACTACTCTTATATTATTTAATAAACCCATATCTTAATATGTCATGTTTTTTTCCCGTTTCGTCTTCAAATTTTCTTTCTCGTTCAGGCCTCTGCCTCTTCTGTCGTG
>NJDD01002578.1:293850-335693 GCA_002245505.1 Calephelis nemesis
TATGTCTTGGGGTATTTTCCGTTTAAGTCGACGAGTTGCGCGAGTTTCCTCCATTAAGACTTTCGCTAAGCGATTTGGGTGGTTTATGATCCTTTCTTTGTAGGTTTTAAACCTACAAAACCTACAAACTGAAGAAATGACTTTAAAATTTTAATACGAAAAAGAATTTACTATTACGGAAGACTTGGCAGCATGGCCGAAAGGTCTTAGCCGGCTCCAGAAAGGGCAAATTAACCTAAAAAAAAAATTGTCAGTGTTTGTCAGCTTCAGTCAGTTTTATTTTGAAAGATACCTATTCCTATTACCTAGTAGAAATGACTATGGGATTCCGGTTTCTGAAATACTAAATAATTTGAACTGTAAAGTGGGTGTAAGTCGACTGTCCAAACTAAAAGCATTAACCCATAAACTAATAAGAAAGTTGAGTTTAAATTTATAGTATCACATACGTTACGAAAAAAATGGTTCGTGTTATAACACAAGAAACTTACGACGAAATCGTAAAGGAGAATATTGAAGAATTCGATATGTCTCCAGAAGAGGCCATAAAAGAAGCTATAGCTCAGTTTCAAGCCCAGGTAATTATTGTTTAAAAAGATATACTTTAATATCTTAATGCCTAGAAGTCGCATCAAGAAAGCTTATATGAATATTTGCCTATTCTAATAATTTCAGTCTTATATTTCAAAAATGAGTCATTTTAAGTTTTATTGAATGTATCGCATAGATTAAGTAAGTGTTCACTTAATTTACTTGCAGTTTTATTAAATCTTTGTTAATATATTGTGGTTACTTTAAAAAGACCAGTAAATTTTTAATGTAATATAAATAATAAGAGAGTTAAGGCTAAAAGAATGGAGCATTTTACATATTAGTTGCCAACTTGTAATATAATATGTACTTTTAGGAACATTCAAATTTAAATAGTCTGTATTAATACTTCACTTGTAGTCACTCTGTGTCGTACCTACTCTTTACTAGTCATGAAGTCACCAGCCTGCGCATGCGATTGCAGTCGTCATTTACGTTATAACCATGCACTTTGTATTTTTAATAGGAAAAATTTATTATTGCACTTTTGTTTATTTTTTTTTTATTTAAATGGTAATTGTTATCAATTCCCAAGCCCCTCTCGAAATTCGGCTGATGATTTAAATGTTACCTTGTATATGTGCCTGGAATGTGTCCCTAAGCAATTAACTAAATGATAAAATTTGGTCCATAGGCATCATATGATCCATGAAAATGATAATGAATAATGAAATTAATTTAATGGTACATTGCCAACCCCAATCTGTTATGTCAACACCATAAAGTTTTAAGAAAGGTCTGAAAGATCTTGCTTTTAATTAACAGGCCACTTTTTTGTTTTAACCTTTTTATGTCATTAGATGAGTCTAAGAGCAAAAGCAATGTTGTTTAATTAGTGTGGTGAGCAATATTTGGAAATTGACATCAGGTTTTTGTTAGGAATGTATTCTCCGGTAGCAATATAGCTTGATTGTCAAGAATTTCGTAAATAAATGTACCAACCACCATATCCTTAAAACATTTAAATCGTGAGCATTGTAATAAAGCCAGCAGGAAAATGATGTTGGTATCAATCAGAGAGAACATGTAGCCAAACTGCCTATACTTGTTGGCAATTGATTTATTTAGAAATTTAGTCGAGTCGCACAAAATATCACAATCGATTCATGAAGCAGTTACGAATAATTGATATCAGGGCGTTTGGTCTATATAAGGCGCAACCAAAGCGGCGCCAAGTCACTCTAGTATCGTCATTTGTACGGTACAGTCGATTTCCTGAGAATGCCTCGGTGTCGAGGCGAAACGTACGTCGAGTGTGATTTGGTGTTCTCTGTGGTGAGTGCTTTGACAAAGTTGGCGAAGGACGTGACAAGTGTTTTTGTTTCCCGTGTTCGGACTCTATTTGTGATCTGGTCGCGGTGGTGGGAGGTGGGAACTTTAAGTAGGGTTATCACATGTGAAGAACGTGACAATTTATATTGTTTCCCGAGCTCTTCTTATATTCGTGTTCTAGTCGATGAGGTGGGTGGTGGGAACTTCAGTTAGGCTTGTCACATTCTGTATTGTTTGGAGAATTATTTGCCACAACAGTTACACTGCTTACGCAGAATTAGCAAAATAAAGGCTTATTTTACATCAGTAGATGAGGAGATTGTTAGGTGCCTTTGACAAAAACAGAAAGTAGCAGTAATAAGTAGTAGTAGTGTAAGTTAGTTTTTTTCTGAACTAGTTGAGGCCAACAGACATTGTCCTATCCTATCTAGGAGTATTGTGTTTTTTTCCCATATGAACAATGTGTTGATGTGACAAAACAAGAATTAGCAAAAATAGTTCATCCTTTCAAATGGATGTAGATATCCAGGAAAAATAGATATACAGTGGACCCCCGTTAATCTGAACCCTGTCATTCTGTTCCACCGTAATCTGTTGCTTGATTATGGCACCCCTTGTATCCCGACACTCCTAAATTTTTTTTTTAATCACATGGATCTATACAAAGATTCTTGTGACGCGTCTATATAATATTAAAAACTACCACCGGATCGGAACGCGGCCACACACTGAGAAGATCCGGCGAAAGAAACTCAGCGGGCTTGTCTTATTTTTTCTTATAAATAAAATTTACAAAAGTATATTACATTTCATTAATCTGTAGAGATTGTATGAGGAGCAATTAATCCCAAGCATTTCAGTCTTCTAAATATTCTGAAATCTTATCCATACCCTTTACCATACAACTTAGATTTAAAACATTTTTTAAATTTATTTAATGGTAAGTCTTTAATATGCTCGGGAAGTTTATTGTAAAAACGTAGGTATACATTGGCCCATGAAAGAATAACTGATTCTGTGGAGACGAGACTTATCCACAACAAGATTGTTTTATTCCTCGTGTTTTCCGCATGTACATCACATTTTTTCTGAAACAAAATTTTTTTTTTGGACATATACTAAGTTTTCAAAAATATATTGAGAGGTCACCGTTAGAATATTTATTTCTTTAAACTTTTCCCTGAGGGAAACTCTTGGGCCTAAGTTATAAATTGCCCGTATAGCCCTCTTTTGCAAGACAAATATTGTGTTTATCTCAGTTGAGTTTCCCCAGAGAAGAATGCCAAAAGACATGAGGCTGTGAAAATAACTAAAATAAACAATTCTTCATTATACCTAAATATTTCGGTAAATCTTTACTATTGCATGATTAAACATGAAGTTGTAACTAACACGCAGCCATTCCTTTACGGTTTTAAATTTCACATATTATGTAATTGTATTGTATCTACATAAATTATTGTGTAGTGTAATTCTTAGTTTAAGTAAATGTATTTATGATTTTTCAGATCACAAAGTCATCGTAAAAATCCATTAATCTTAGGTAGTAATCTATAATCCTACAAGTTCGATAATCTGCCATCGCCCTGCAAAACTTTTTCGGAGTACCGGAGGTCCACTTTATAAAATAAATGGTTTATATGGGTATTAAGGCTAGTTGTAACCACAAAAAACTAAATACTAACTTTTATGTTTCAGGGTGTTGATTTATCCAATATCATAAAAGATTTAGCACTTAATCCTGACTGCAACCATGTTGTCAGTACAAGTGTTGCCAAGTTGAAAGATATTTACAATAAGGATGGAGAAGATGAATCAATTTTGAAGGAATTAGATGTATTGACGGTATGTTTTCCGTGTGTGAACCATAGTGTATGATAAACATAGAAGTACCTTGGGTTTGACCTTTTTGAAAACAAATTAATTTCTTGCTTGGATGGGGCTTGCTCAGTTTGTATAATTTGGCTACTCCTGTTGATTATTATTAATATACTTCTTCAAAAAAAAGGCTGGACCTTATGATTGCAAATAAGAGATAAATATATAAAATGCAGGATTCACCTAATTTTGTTCAGAACATGTTTTTTTGTGAAACGGAATAAGAGTTTTTACTTTGTAAGAAGTTCACGCCACCTAGAGACATCAAAGGTGGTAATGGTGCGTTGCCAACCTGGAACTGGAATATACGGCCTTGAGCAAAAGTAAGTTTAGAGGCTACCTTATCCTCCAAACCAGAACACGTCAACAGCTTGTTAATGCTGGTGTTCCCCAAGGCTCTGTGATTTCTCCTACTCTGTTTCTTTTGGATACTAGCGATATGTTGCAAATTAGTAACACTCATTGCTATGCAGACGACACTACTAGAGAAGCACTTTGGCCAGCATAATATATCTCGTAAAATTTCGTTTTGGTTTAATTCCAGCCGCTGATTTCCACCTTCGGATATCGAGACAGGATTTAAAGTATCATGCCCATCATCATCGTGGTGATCTACAACTGTGCGATTCCAAAGACATTTTTTGTGGTATTCCCTAACAATTATGAGTTAGGGACCTTCAAAAAAAGAGAGTACTCATTGCTTCAAGGTCGGCAACGCATCTGTGATACTCCTGGTGTTGCGGATGTCCGTGGGCGGCGATGATCACTGACGTTATGGCGGCAGGAATAGGTACGGCGGTGGCACCAATCTAAGCAAGCTGCTGCGAAACTACCTCTACCACCTAGTAAAATAATTAAATTCTCTTCATAAGAACCTTCTGGCCATTTCTAAAGTAACAGAAAAATATTTTTGATGGTGTAATGCCATTACCATGTGAAATAGGGATTCAGTTTTATATATATTTAGATTATGAAAACTATAATTTAATTTTCAACAGACTCCAAATCAATTTTTTTCCTGTGTTGGTCCGGGCTCCTTTGTAGAATAGAACATCTGCCTTCCTTACCAGGCAGTTCGTAAAAGGCGAACATAGGCTCAACGTCACTAACACCGTGACATCTGCCTAGGTGGTAGAGTTTAGCAGCGACTCGCCCGGATTGGTACCACCGCCTCACCTATTCCTGCCGCCATAACGTCCGTGACGTGTTCCGGTTCGGAGGGTAAGGTAGCCGGTAAACTTATTTATGCTCGAGGCCTAACGTCCCTACGTCAGGTTGGCAACGCACCATTACCACCTTTGGTGTCTCTAGGCGGCGTGAATTTCTTAACATCAGGATATCGGTCTGCTTGTTTGCCTTCCAATATCATAAAAAAAAATCAGTGGAGGTCAAGGTCAATTTGTCTGTATTGTGAACATAGACTACTTTCTTTGATAGAAGTTTGTATGAGATATCTGTTAATATTAATTATTATTATGGTAAACATCTATAAATGATGTTAGGTACTTTATGAAATCAGAGTTTTTGCACTTTTACTGTGATTAACTATAGAATCAAATGGTTATTTTTCTTAAGCTGTGTCGCTTTTAAGGGTTTTTGTTAATTTTATGTAAAAAAAATTATGTGTTTGTAATACACAAAAGTGAATTATTTAGATTTAAGGGTCTCAAAAAGTGAAGGACCCGCTTATAGTAGTATGGTTGGCATTCCTGATATTAAACAGAACCAGTATTTTGTAGTCTTGTCTATTTATTTTTACGTATGATTGTCTCTTTGTCTTTCTTATTACTATTTAAATTTAAAGCGAAGGGTTCTATCTTGACTCGATTGATCAAAATTAGTCCCATTAGTGAAAATATCATCAGTTAAAAAATAATTTTGTGATTTGATGATGGCAGGCAAACATTTAATTTTTTGACTAAGTAATTTCTGTAATTTTACTATTATGAAATAATTAAAATAACTAAGTTATGTAGTTATTTTTATTATTTTATATTTGTCAAATTCTTTCATGTCGCTCAGTCTGTGACTGCTGTCTGGTCCAGTGGTAGATTTTTGTCTTATCTAGACAGTTTTAGATAAAAGAAAAAACACTGATCAATATAAATTAAATTTATTATTTATCTCTCTGTGGTCTAGCGGTTCAGTTGTTGGACTTGACTGCATGTGGTCCCGGGTTCGAATCCCGGGTCGGGCAATAAAAAGAAATTTGGGTTTTACCAATTTTCTAATAAAAAAAATTTGTTGCTCGGGATTGGATATGTGCCTGGTTGGCGATAGGCTTGCCACCTATCACATTGTGGGACTTAGTCTCTTCGTCTAGTCGTGGGTGCCCTGGTTGTGCCTCTGCCTACCTCTTCGGAGATATGGGCGTGAAGATACTTTTTTTTATTATTATTTATAATACAGCAATTTTTTGTTTCAGACAGAATGCAAGAAAGACATTGCACGGAGAGTGAAAGCTGGCAAAGATGGTGCTTATGACATTTTAGTAAAACTACTAGACAGATGTTTAAAGAGATATACAAAAGATGATAAAAATGTTGAAGGGCTTATTTTAAAAGTGTTGGAATGTTTGACAAGCCTTATGGATATGCAACCAGATTTGTTGGAGAAATCTGGTATTGAATTGATTAAGAGGTGATATAATAATCTTTCAATATTTTCTGCTCTATATACAAATTTACTAAACAGTACTAGATATAAACCACAGGCAGATCAACAAGATCATTGTTTCCTATTAGTAGATAATTGCCTTTTGAGTGACTAAGTAAATAAATATCCTAGAAAAATAACACAAATTGATCTAAGCCCAAAGTAAGCAAATTATGTGCTTGTGTTATAGGTGTTAGACAACAATATTAATATAAAAACGATTTAATGTATAATGGAATAAATTTCATAAACACTCAAACTCGGAAATACAGACATTTAAAACTTAATGCTAACTATTTCTTGCAAAATGTATCTTGTGTTAAACTAGTACTATGTATGTAACATATCATTTCCTGAAAACTGTTTTAGCGGTTATTAATTTATGTTATTTTTTATTAAATAAAACTTTAATCTGTATGAAAAATCAGAATTTACAAATTCTTTTTTTTTACAGAATATTAGATGACATACAAAATGAACAGATATTGACGTCAACATTAAAATGGACCAGTAACTGTTGTTTGAAGCATGAAATGAATCGCCAGAGATTGTTTGCTGCTGGAATTAACACAAATTTAAAAAGATTATTGCAATCTAAGGGAAATACTAAAGTAAGACATATTGTGACAGAACCGTTGACTGCTGGTGGAATAATTATTTCAATATTATTCAACTTCCAATTGCCTGCTGCTATGACATTACTACAGTCAAAATCTGTTATAATGACATCGAAGGGACTACTCATATTGAGTCGTAAAAACCGATAGTTGTGACAACCGGTGATGGGTATTAATAGGAAAGATAATATGTATATTCATGTAGGAAATTAAACCGCATTTTGTGTACTTCAATACAAACGTATAATATAAAAGAACAATATTATTTTTCCATCATTTTTGTATGCATAAAATCTGTAATTTTAGTTTGTTTGAAACATTTCTGACGTGCATACATACACATTTTGTAATTCACGTTGGATTTTAGTCAGCGTATCGTTACAATTTCCCTGCATGTGGAACTCTTCATTAAAGCAAACAATCTTTCGTAATACACTAACAGCATTGAGACAGTCAATCAAAGTTGGCACAGTAAATTGTTCTTCCGAGTCTTCCTATTCCTTGTGTAAAGATAAGTAACGAACTGACTTGAGAAATGACGAAGCGGGCCTTGAGGCTACGGCATGCATGTGCTTTGTTTCTAAGAATTGCAAAAGACCCTAAACTTTGTTCACTTTTACGATAATAGCCATTGACAATTATACTGTGCCAGATGTGGATACAGTTATCTATTCAAATTGTTTACAATACAGCTGAGCCGGTCGTTCTACTGATATAATTGTCCGAAAACATTAACCAAATGTGGTCGCTTAATGCGGTATGTCGTAGTAAACAATGTTGTAAAAACCAATGTTTTCCATAAGGCGGTCATATAACATACAGCCAGGACCTTTGATTTTGGTCAGTTTAACCGGTACGTTGTTCTAAACGATGTCGTCATATACGGTTTTGACTGTATTTGCAATTCTCTAATTCCAGATTATGGAACTTGTCCGGGTGGGGATCCGACCCTTACCTATTCCTGCCTCCATAATGACTGTCATGTTCTAGGCCGAAGTGTAGGGTAGTCAGTAGGCTTGCATAAGAGGCCTGATATACATTCCGGCTACAAGATAACGACCCACCTGTTACATGTCTCTAGGCCAAGATTATCTCTTACCATCAGGAGAGCCATGTGCTTGTTTGCTGACCTCTCATAAAAAAAATAGGTAGCATGTTTTTCATTTGCTTGTTTCCTATTTCCCTTAAAAAAAGTTTAATCACTACATACTATAAAACAAAGTCGCTTTCCGCTGTCAAATCTACGCAATGGATTTTGATACGATTTTTTTAATAGGTATAGTGATTGCAGAGGAAGGTTTATGTGTAGGTATACATATCAACAGACGTTTGTCCACCCTAGCAAAACTGGGACAGGCTGCTAGTATAGTAAATGTTTTATTGAATGACATAAAAAACATAGTGGATATTAGTGCAGGGAGAAAAAATGGTGGGTTGTCTGCTTTTTTGTTTTTCAATAAATCTGAAGAAAGTACCACCTTTTTTGAACCCATATTTAATCACTTTAAGCCCCTTCTTAAATTAATGTTTTGTTAAAGTAAATATTTCAATAAACAAACAGACGGTCAGTCCCAGAAATAAAGACATATTAATTGCGCTATGCATATTATTAGTAGCATTGTTATCGAACCTAAGTCCTACCAATAATCAGAGCGGATAGAGATATACGCTAACTGGGAGCACAATGAGGCAGTCAACTGTTTAAGAAGTAACCATGTCATTAAATGACCAAATTGTTAAAGATTTGTTGTATTTTTCAGCTCCTTGCTGAAACACTCACTGTGATAAGAAAATTGACACTAGATGACGACATACGTGTGGAGTTCGGTAAAGCCCATGAGCATGCTAGAGATCTAGGTATACAAATGTTGGAGCCTCTCACCGATATACTTATAGGCAAGTACTTTATCACACAGTTATGCAGTTCCTTATGTTATAAATACTAGCTGTTGCCAGTTCTCTCGGGGGAGTCTGTTAGGATAGTTTTTTTATTGCAAAAAAATACAGTTAGGTACGAAATTTGAACAAAATAGCTTAACGGCCAATGTTAATATGCTGTCGAAGATAAAAGATCGTGCTGTTTTAGATCAGTTGCTAGGTAACAGCAAAACAAAACTAGAAGTCCTACCTTTATTTGTATGTTATTAATGTTACCCATACATAGTTTAAGAGACTTATCCTGAATATTGCTACTTGGAGTAGAAACTAAACAGGCATTTATGTAATATCGGCAATAGAAAGCTAACAAGCGAACTGAATTTTTGGTGACAAGGAATTCACGTCGCCTCTGGACACCAAAAGTCATAATTGTGCGTTGCCAACTACGGAAGTTTTCGCGTGCAATGATACACTGATATTAGTCTAAACCTTACATGGCTTAAATAATATGAAGTATGAATTATTAAAAAGGTTTGTTGATTGATTTCTCATCAGACTTCTTGATTTCTCAGTTGATAATTTCTTATCTGAAAAAAATAGATGTTTGGATTCCTGGAACAAATTTTTTTTTTGTTTTTATTTAAATATAATATATTTTTGTATTGGTATCAATCATACTAAGTTATAACTTCTTGTTACTCATTGAGTAGGTCAAGCATATAACATAATTACTGATTTTACTTAAATAAATACTCAAAATGAGTGTTTTTTTATACCATAAGTCTTTTTACAGAGAAGAGTGTTCCAGAATGCACCGGGGAAGTGTTGCTAGCGATATCTTCATTGTTAGTGCGCCACGAATTATGCGCAAGCGCAGCTCGATGTTCAGACGCCTTGTTTGGTATATTGGCAGATTATTATGATGACGTCACTACCATACAACAGGCGGTTAAGCTGTGAGTGACTTTTTGAATTGATTTTCTGCAATACACTCTGGCAAACCAATATACCAGTTTATATAAAATCAATAGTTCTGGAACATAATTATCGACTTAATCGATGTAAAGGAGCTTTTTTTTTATTAATTAAAATTGTAGTAGCTCTGCTGGCTCAGCATGGTCAGCGAAAGGTGGAAGGTACGGGGTAAATACTTGTCTGAAATTATATTGTTCTAAAATTTTATTTTGCATTTAAGCTTGAATTGGAATATATAGTAATTAAATTAAACACACATTATAGTTACAGAGTGCTTTCTTATATTCGATGATATTGTAAAAAGTGTTTGATAATGTGCATTATAAGATTGCAAGTTTTATTTGAAAAACGTTTATATAATGGAATTCCACCAAGTGCCGAAGTTGAAAATGTAAATTACAATTAGTTAAAGCCACATAATTTTTCTGCTGACTGAAAATACGATCTTAAAAATAAACACCTTTCATTATCAATGTACAGGCTTTTCTTTTTGACTATGAGTTCGTTTTCTATCATAGACCTCTCGTGTATCAACTGCGCTCGTAATTTTTCAGTCTCTAGTGATCTCGCTTGCAGTAAACTCATACTATTATTCAAATCCCTCACTTCTTCTATCAAACTGAATAAAGAACCTTCTCTGCAATTTTCAACATTCGGTCTACAATTCTTAACATTCAATCTAGTTTGCGCCACTTGTATCCTTTGCGAAACTTTCATCATTTCTTCATGCAACGTTTCTAGAATATTCTCCGTTTCGACTATCTTTGCTAACGTTAGACGCAACTGATTTTCTAGTTGCGTTTTAACTTGTCCCGTGCAAGCGATTCTCTCGCTTAATGCTTTGTTAACTCTTACATCTTGAGATCGTAAATCCCTTGAAGAATTTATTAAAACAGCATCCACTTTTTCTCTCAATGCCTTAGATTTGTCCATTGCTGTTCTAAACTGATTCAAAGCAGATACAGTGTTTTGCTCCCAGGATTCTACATTTGATTGTCCTTCTGATAATTTTGTAGCACCAGCTGACTCTTTCACATTAATTGATTTTGTTTCCAAGTCTGAATTAAAATTTTCATATTTAAATGCTAAGTACTTATTACTCCAATCCTTTTCTAGATCTTCTTTAGCTGTTTTATTGATTTTCAACTGATATTCTACATCTCGAAGTAGATCTCTGTGTAAACGTTTTATATTTTCAATTAATACTGATTCTTTAAACAGTTGATCTTGTGGATCATCGTAAACTAAATCTGATTCCATTCTGTTTGTTCTTAAATTTAAACATTCCTCTGTTATATATTCGGGTATGTTAATTATATCCATTGCATTTTTCAATTGTTGTCTAAGAGCTTCTAATATATTGATTTCTGCGTCTACATCTTGTATAGCCCTTTCTAATTCAGTTTTCCAATAATTAATATGTCTTGTTCTATGTTGCAATTGATTAGTGCTATTACTAAAGTCATTGCATGATGTCTGATTAACTTTAACTATGCAATTCTTTGTGGTTGATGTATTATCGTCAGTTGAAAATATTATGTCGCCTTTGAGTACTTTTCTGTTGTGTTCATCCCAACTGTCAAGCGTTTTTAGGGCGAAGCTTCTTTCTCCAAATGATAGGAGATCATTGTTTGGTTTTAAAGACATTTTTATGAAGAGTTCTCTGAATAAGTTCACAAATTAAGTCAAGTATTGATTAAACATCTCAGCTTAGTTTCTATGTATATTGTTGTTAGCAACAAGAAGGCTTCCATCACTTTGGATATCCTTTTGATTTTCTTTTGTCACACTAGAAGTTTCATGTGACTTTGCCTGTAGCTGGGTGTTATAATTTATATTCAATTTTTCAGAATAACAGCGCTAGCCGGTAACGATGATGTCAAAAGGCAGTTAGTAAAAAGCGGAATCGTTCCAGTCATTGTATCATTACTAACCAGACATTCGGTAAGTGTAAAATATACCTTTTATGAGTTTCTTTTTATGTTTAAAGCTAGACTTAGAACACTGAGTGTACGCAGGAAGCTGTTTCGGATAATGTGAAAAATCTAATTTTGAAAAAAGAACAGTACATTTTCCACAATTTCAAAAATTTGTAAATGAAAAATAAATATTTCTCAATTGTTTTTTGTTGCTAATCTGTTTTGTATATTTATTACTTCGTGTTGATTCTGGTAAAAGGCAAGCATAGGTCATATGTAACCTATTTCATCTCGCCATTGTCAATATGACTAGTTCTGGGATTGTGCTGTGCAGGGACTTGCCCTGATCTACCGCCATGCTTAGAATTAGACTGCCACACCGTTTGGCACTTCTGTGTTCCAGTGCAAAAGTTAGGGTACTCGACATACTTGCACATTAGGCCTAATACACAGGACAGTGAGTCACCATTACCATTTTTGGTATCTATAGGCCCCGGTTGTCTTTAACCGTCAGGAAAGCATGTGCGTCTTTTCGCTGTCATGTTCTGGTCTAGAAGATGGATAGTCGGTAAACTCATGTAATAAGTTTAAACCGCTAGTCTTAGATTGACTACGCAACACAACCTTTGGGATTTAGATATGTGTAGGGGGCCTGTATTTCTTACTATCAGAAATTCTGCGTCCTTGTTTGGCTTTCAATATAATCAAAAAATATCATCCGTTTGTTTGGCTGTTATACTTTGAAAACAGTACATATTTGTTCATGTTTATTTGCAGAGTAATCCCACAGCCGTGGCCTTACTCCTGAAGTGTGTAGCAGCTCTCACTCTCCGGGAGCCCTCCCATAGCCAGCAGTTTCTTGACAATGGAGCTCCAGACGCGATCGTGGAGTGCCTGAAGGTCCACCAGAACAATGCAAATGTTCAGGTAGATATTTTTTGTATTTTTGATAGTAGCTGAGCCGACAGACGTTATTCTAACCTAATTCTGTGTCACGAGTTTATTTCGTATGATTCTTTTTTACAATAATCAAGTAGGAAAAATTAACTGGTGCTAATTACAAAATAAGATTAAAGAAATTCTTTATCAGTCTATTTGATGGCATTCACAACAATATTTTTTTAATAAATTGGATATTAATTTAGTTTTATCTAGTAATAAACAATATAAGTATTATGCTAAACAATATAAAGTAGACAGTTAAGATTTTAAGAATTAAATATAACTATCCTAATAATTAACATACTAATAATTATATGAACTTCTCAATTAGACTTTTTTCTTTTCTTAATAGAAAAATGGTTGCTGGGCAATAAGAAATATGGTAGCGAGATGTCGCGAACAAAACTCCAAGTTCCACGAGTTGGGGATCGAAGCGATACTTAACAAGTCATACGATATCTTCGGGAAGGAGTTCGGGTTCGACATCCGGTCCGCGTTACGGGACCTCGAGTGTGATGTCGCGATGGACGAACAGTGGACTGGAAAGGGCGTGCAGATTCAACAATGAACTGAATGAAATGAATGAATATACTTGAAATACCCACATTTTAAATTAACTGCAAATAAACCGACTTCGACTTCTTAATAGTCGTCTAAACACACAATAATTAAATATTTGTCTCGGTTGCATTGGTATCCCACCATCCGATACAGCATAGTTGGTATTGGTGGCCATCTCAGAAGTATGATCTTATCAAATAAACAAAATCGGATTTAGAAATGACTGAGAAATCTATTTACGTACATTCCAAGTCGAACATATAACCTCGTTCGTTGAAGTCGGAACACGAACGAAAAATATGAAGCTAATATATAACTGATCCTTAATAAAATAATAAGTGTATCAACATCAGGAACCATTTTGATTATTATGCACTGCGCCATGTTAAAGGTCTTTTCATATAAACTGAGCGGTTTTGTGAATGTGTAGTGCGTAAGTGCTATTTTTTAATGAAACGTCGAGTATTAGTTTGAAAGAAAAGATTTATGCGGTTTTTTATATTGAATTTCGTATACACAATGATTAAAATTATTAAATTTTAGTGGCATTTTGTCTAATTTTATTTATTCAGATTGCGCTACCGAAATACTTACGAAGAAATAGTTCCGTGTATTTTACTCTATGCCGCCAAATCTCACTCGAACTTAGGTGATTATGGTACAACTTTAAGTAAGACCCTAATGTGACTAATTGAAGGTTTATTTTAAATATTTTAAGTCCGATGTTACGATACTGGATAATATCTTAATGTTATTCCAAATTCCAGTTCATTCCAAAAAAATAAAAAAGACATCGTCTTGTATTAAAGAGTGCACTGTGTTCTGAGTTGATATTGCTCAAATCTAAGAATATTAAATTTTGTTAACATCCACCGCTCTCGGGGGAGAGCAGCGGGTTATGTCGGACTCGAACCGACTAAAAACCACACGATGACCTTCCTGCCGCCTTGCCGGGCGAGATGGGGTCGCGTTGGCATTCACCATCTCGCTCCGCGGATACGGCCTGGCTCTCACCGGGCCTCCTCCCGCGCTGAAAGAGGAGAGACTCCTGCCATTGGAGTCGCCCCCCAGACGTGCGAGGCCGTGCTGGCCAGAGGAAGTCCCCCGACTCCCCCCGGCAGCCCCCATCGAAAGCACTTTGAAGGCGGATGAACCGCCTTCTCGCGCCCCCGGTCCGCCTGCGCCGGAGCGGGCCTGAGTTGGGATCGTTCTCCCGGGCCCGCTCCGCGGTCTCCTTTTGCGTTATTACTTCTTCGCAAAAGGAGACCAACGCCTGCCAGGACCTGTCACTACCGAGCATTAAACAACCCTACCGGACTCTAGGGAAGGGCAACGTTAGGTAATCATTTTGAGATTAAGTTTTTTTCAAGACAAATTCAAGTCGGACGATATTTTATATAAGCGCATTAAAATAAAACAGTTGTCACCGGCAATGTTTATTAAGTTGGTATTCTAAAGTTCAAATATTGAACCTGGCCCTAAATTGGCCTTTTGTGAGTTGTACAATGGCCAATGAGTCCACGTGGACTTATTGGCCATAGAAAAAGAAGTAGATTGTGTAATTATTTTCAATACTCTGGAGTATTTTAAAAGAGTCATATCTGCGTCACCTACTGTACTTTGAAAGTAACCCCTTTGAATTAACTGCATTTAATGAAATATTAATATTTAAAATATCAAGCTTGCTTTGAGACGCACTTTGATTGACACTTCCTGTGCTCAGGATAACTTTTCCACTAATTTATGAAAATGTTAAAATTTCACCGCTGTTTTGGATTTAAGCGACTTCATTAAGAATTAAAATCTCAAAACGTGAAAGACTTCAGAAGCCTAACTGGCAACATCGTCAGCGATAAACGAAGAGAGACGAAATTGCATATTATTTTTTATCATTTTATATTATCGTAGACAATGAAAATGGACTGCAACATTTAGTCGCATATCTTTTGTAAGTTATTAAATGAAGATAATGATTGGCGCTGAATTGAAAAATGAAAAAAATAATGTGAAATAATAATTATATTGTTTTTATTGTAACAAAATCTACGCTTATTTTAATTTAAATAAATTTTTATACTTAAGTAACTTGTTTCACTACTTGCCTCTTTTCGCTTATTTCTTTTGTTTCATCCTTTTTTTATCTTTATTTTGTTTCATCCTGTGTGAAAGTAGATTAGCTGCAACTAGATCCGCGTACAATTGTTAGTTTGCTGTCGAAATGTCGGCAAAAAAATACTCTACATATATTATCCTTTCCTATTAATATTATAAATGCGAAAGTTTGTATGTATGGATGTATGGATGTTTGTTACTCTTTCACGCAAAAACTACAAAGCCGATTACGATGAAATTTGGTATGTAGGTAGCTGAAGACCCAGAATAACATATAGGCTACTTTTTATCACGGAGTTCCCGCGGGATTGGGACTTACGCGGGTGAAACCGCGGGGCGCAGCTAGTTTAGTAATAAATTACTACCAATTTATTCTAGGTAACGATGTATATACGATAGTAACGATGACAAAAAACATGTGGGTGGCGCATAAAGTTACACGAAAGAAAACAACACCAACAAAAGAAAAAGAAATATATTTTACGTATACTTTTAAAAATATACTTTTTTTTAAATTCTTCAAATTCGAATTAATAAGTTATTAAGTTGCTCAACTGTTTCGATGTAAAATCTAAAGATTTTGTAATAAACCTATACAGGATATGAAATGATAACATAAATACACAAATTGTTTTTTATATTTTTACGTGATGTTACAGAGCGCAAAAAAATCTTTCTAATGCAAAAAGTAACTTAAACACTACAATATTATAAATATTTTTTTTGTTCCTTATGATCACGCAAAAATACTAACAAATGTAAAATAAAGATGCAGGTTGCTTATATTCTTATAAGAGATCTCTTCCAGCTTAACTTGTAAGGTACTAGGTATTGTGGAAAGGTTATGATGTAGTGTTAGAGCAAGTGAATGAAATTGTATATCTTGGTTGAGCTTTTAGCAGGGATAGAAGGTACACCGCGGATGTAGAGACGAGAGTGTGTGCAGGGAATAGTGTGAACGGAGCGTTGAGTGAAAAAGCTAGACTAGCTTTGCACAATTCTGTGCTTATCCCAACGTTATTGTATGGAAACGAGAGTTGGGTATGTCAGAAAAAACATGAAAGCAGGATAAATGCGGTCGAAATGAGAGTGCTTCGGAAAATCTGTGGTTTAACGCTCGCTGACCGCATTCGTAACAGTGAGATCCGAGAAATACCATAGGAATGTGGATGGATGTAGGTACCCGGGAAGACCAAGCTTGACATTCCACTATCAGATCATTTGGATATTATCCGAGGGTGGTGTCAAGAGTCTTCGAAACCGGCGTGTTTGTATGAAAAGGGTAATTAATGTGAAGGAAGCTAGACAGGTTTGTCAGGTTCGTGAGTTCTGGCACTCAATACTCTCTACCTACCCAGTAAGGGACTTGGCGTAAAGATATGTATGTGTGTATGTATGTAAAGAATTAGAATTAGTAAATTGTGTAGAATTCTAGTTGAAACTCCTCCAAGAAATACCTATATCTATAAATCTACCTACTTTCAGTTGATACAATTGAAATGTGCTGACCCGTTTCGAAATAGTCTGAAAAACATCAGCAGACATTTCTTCAAATTCAGCTTTAGGCTAAAGTTAAGACTGTTTGGCTTTTATATTTGGTGTTTTGCCACCAATATATCTCCACAGTAGATATACAACTACAGCTAGAACAGATGCAGCAGAGGTGATTAAACCGAGTATGAGAAGTACGAGATCCATCTCGAGATAGTCCCAGAGGGAGAGGTCGGCGGTGGGCGGACGCAGATGTCCGCCGCCGTGTCGCAGGACGTGTTCGATCCACCACACGGCGCGCTCCAGCGGTACCTGGGGCTGCTCCAGCATCAGGGCTCGCAGCTTCACAATGTTCTCGCGATAGCTACAAATTACATTGCTAATATTAGATTACAGAACTAGCTACGGAATGAGTAAATTCGAATTGTTCAGAGGCACAGAGATTAGTAGGGTTACTCTTGAAGCTCGATTCATGCAATATTCGAAATTGGAATCGAGTATTTCAATTAAGTTACTTTTGAACAGAATACTGGCGAATTATTAACATTTAGTTAATAATTGTAGGTAATTCTTTTAATCCGCTAATAGTGTTCAAATGTACCTATCTAAAATGACATACTTATTATACGATTCCAATTTCCAATTCGCGTGATATCGAAATTCAAGAGTAAGCCTACTAGTCTGCGCCTAACACCTACTCTTATATTATGCCTATTAGTTTTAAATACCAGAATAAATGCTGCGTTACAACGACGGTGACCGGCTGTCATGACTCAGCTAACACCGATATTATGAAAATAAACTGGTTACGATGGCAAGTTTTTACGGTATTGAAAAGCAAAACAGGTTTAGGCGTAGGCAAAAAATGTAGTTACACTAGGTCGTAGTCTATATAAATCGTAGATTGCAAGTCTTACCATCCTGTTGACATAATAGTGGTAAGTAATTCTGCTCTTCACAAACAAAACTTACTTATTTTAGATAGGTACCTACAAGCTATCATTTTCAAGCGAAACAAAATTAAAAGAGATGTAAAATTTTAGTTAGGTATGTGAGATTAGTTCGGATATGTCAAATTTTGATGTTCTTACGGCCAATAATAATAATCAATCCTAATCCAAAACTTGCTGTCCAAGATTGATATTTTGATCCATTTTTATCTTGTAGCTTGCCAATAACATATCTGTGGATAGCATAAATATGGCAATTAGGTATAGGGTAGGCCGGCGGATACGCAGATATCTAGATTGCTTGAAATCTATTAGATTGATATACATTGTTAACATTGGCCGTAGTCAACTTTTTCAAATGACAGATTAAATGTCTATAGAAATGTCGTGTACGGACTAATCTAACAGCACTAAAAGTATTTTGTCTGATTCTAATGTAATATTAAGATTGTGTAATGTAAGATTCTAAGGTAATGACCGAATTTGTATTAAAAAACAAAATTTTGTCTATGACGACACGACATTGACAAATAACAAAGATATTGACGTGTTTTAAGTCGTGTCGTCATAGACAAAATTTTGTTTGTTCCTACAAATTCGGTCATTACCCTTCGTTTACACGATATCGTTTCAAGTTATGATTGTTCTAGCTTTATAAAAAACGATAACGTTTTGAAACGAAACGCATCGTCCAAGCGAAACGACGCGATCGCGCCGAGACGAAAGTGCACATTCTAACCCCCCTGGGGGCTGGTTATGTATCTTAGTTGCCAACTCAAAATGGTTAAGTGTACCTACCTACATCAAATAGCTGTCAAATGGCGTGTTTTATATTTGCAATCTCCAAACCTGTCCTGGCTTCCTCCACATTCATTACCTTTTTCATACAAACACGAAGACTCTTAACAACAGCCTTGTGTTTTTTTTTAACAAAGTTGCCCGGAATTAGATAAATGTCCGGTTGACTATAGATTTGCTTCCTACAAAATTGTGGAAGTACGACTAGTAGGGTTACCCTCGAATATTGATTTTGTGCAAATTGGAAATTTGAATCGGATTTGTCATTTTAGGTAGGTGATCTGGAACACAGTAATAACGGATGATTAATATTTAGCTACAACAAAATTCAAAGAATCGGATAAAGTCATTTATTGTTTATTATTACTTAAACTTTAATAATTCGCTAGTATTGTGTTCAAGAGTAGGCACCAAAAGTGACAGATACGGTTTCAAATTCTATTATTGCGTTAATCGAGATTCAAGAGTAACCCTACAGTTTTTCCCGAAACGCGAATCATTTTTATTCTGCGATTTAGCTCTTCATAACAACTGTTTAACATGAATTCGGTTTAGAAATCCAAACGGAATCGAAGAAGAGCTAGGTACATCGTTGATTGACGTTTCGGAAAGTTTCCGTTATTACCTTCAGTTAATCTAAGATGTACCTCTGCCTTCTTGAGAATACTGGCATGAGGATACTTACTTATTTTTTACTTTTATAGGCAAGTGTATTACTATCAGATACTCTGCTCCGAGTCTTCTCATAAACTTATTAAAAAAATTAGAAATTACATGCAAACCTGGTATCTGAAATCACTTTTTCAATGGCCTGTCGAAAATCGTCTTCTGTAAAAGAGTCCATGTCTATTCTAACTCCTATTTTATGTTTGACATATTTGTCCACATTGTACCACTGGTCAGCTAAAATTGGAACACCAACTAATGGGACTCCAGCTGCTATAGCCTCGTCGGTTGACTGAAGACCTCCTTGTGTGATGAATAATTTTACATTTTGATGTCCTGTAAACAGTTATAAATCTAGACATGTGTAGAAAGTCGTGTTGAAAGAAAGCTTTGAAAACAAGAAAACAGAGACTCAGTTTGAGGGTATCTAGTATATGTGTGTATTGTGTGTTCGTGAACGGAATGAGTTCTATATTTTATATTAGTACTAGCTGTTACCTGCGGCTTCGCCCGCTTAGTCTACTAATTTGATATTTAGCTCTCCAACATTGCTCGTTAAAATTTTAAGATAAGATGTAGCCTATATCGCTATCCAAAGTTTCATCTATTTTTTTTAAATGTTAAATCAAATTAGCAATTTTGCAGTCAAAACTGAACATACACTTTCTCTTTTCTAATTTCACCTCAGATAGATAAATAGTAGGAATAGTAGAAATCCTGTGAAATTAAACTGTATAGCAAGTTATGGAAACCTCTAACAGATTTTTTTTTCGAAATTTTAGAAAGATACATATCGTATCTGAGGTCTAACCGTGCGTCTTTGGAATGACTTCTTGAGATCTTGGGTTCGATCTCCGGTCCGGGCAACAAAAAAACAAATAGAAATTGTGAAGTTTTAATTTCCTATTAAAAGTAACGTTGCCACTTGTCCGGGATTGGATAAGTGCCCGGTTGACTACAGGATTGTCATCTACCAAATTGGACTTAATGTCTTCGGCTAGTCGTGAGCGCTCTGGTTGTGCAGTTAGGCCGAAATAACCCCAAGTAAGGTAAAGTAAAGTAAGGTACTCTGTGACTAACCCTTCGGGGATATCTTCAGAAACTCACATTTAGAAATTGTAGCAACAAAATTAAACTCTTCATCTTTTTAATATTAGTATGAACAGATTCTGTGATAAATTTGACCTTGCACAGAAAAATGTGGGAGAACATCCTGGCATGATGATGTGTCTACCTACTATAAACGACGTCATTTGAAAAAAATTATTGCTTTTGCGCATATTGCTTAAAAATCTTCGAGATTCATCAGAATTGTACAATAAAAGAGACTTTAGTGGCTTAGCTGGTTCACCAAGCAAAAGTAATAATACCTTACCATTAGCATAACTCTTCGTTTCATAATGCTGCAGGACTATTTTGTTTAGGTGGGAATGATTGGTTAGAAGATGATAACCTAGAATATTTATGGTTTCAGTCTAAAATAAGTATCTCCCTCCCGGGGTATGTGGTCAAGTTATTGTGACATAATAATAGTGTTCGCTCTTCTTAAGCCCCCCTCCGCGTCAAGGTTTATTCCCCGGGGGGGTTATTATTATTATTATTACTATTATATGGAAACACGCCCTGTAATATCGAATGCACTATACCTACCTATCTTACCCAAATTCGTTACTTGACAGTCACGAATTACCAAAGTAAAGTCCGCGTGAAGCGCGGTCGGTACAGAAAGACAGATATACAGATTAGAATTCTAAAAAAGGGTTCTGCTGCCTGCTTTTTATATTTGATTTAATTCTTCATATCTTCATACTCATATTTCGCCATTTTTTTATTTTCTTTTTATTCAATGTATAGAATTCAATCTTCTACAGTTCATTATAAGTAAGGAAAGTATACTAGGTACTTACCAAGTATGTCTGGTTGTGGAAACCACTTCTTGGCCAGGATATTACTCGAAGATATAGGAAGCTCATCAGTATCCCACTTCAAGATAACGTTGTATGGAACTTGAGACAGTACTTTAAGGATACCCTGAACCACATCCTGAGGTAACGCTGATAGGATGACATTGGTTCCAAAACTGAAGTATATCACACCATTTCTAGATGCATCTAAATATGTCTGCAACTCCTTGAAAAGTGTAATAAAATTAGAAAAAAAAATCTGTTGTTACAAAATCATTAGGTACCTTTTCTTTTACGGCCGTTAGTGTCAATTTTGTTGCGCACTCACTAATATGAAAAAAGTAAATAATAGAAAGAGACAAAATACTTTTAGTGTTGTCAGATCTTTACGCGACATTTCTACAGAAGTTTAATCTAATACTCGAAAAACGTAGCTTAATAACGTCACGAGATGACATGTCCAGAATAATCTAATATATCTAAAATGTTCTATCTCTTTTGTTTTTCTTTTATTTTAAAATGATAACATGTATCTGACAAGTTTATTTTATTTCATTTATTTTTGCTTAAATTTTGTCTAATATTTTTTTTTTTCTTTAGTTTTGTTACGTACATAGTTGTTGTGTTCTTGCCTTTAATTTTATTTTGTAATTATTCGATATCCTGTCTTTCCTGGTTGTCTGGTAGAGATTGCTTTGAGCGATAAGACCGCCATTTGTACATTTTTTTTGTAATATTTTTGTTCTGTATTTTATGTTTGTGTTTATATTGTACAATAAAGAATAAATAATAATAATAAGTTTAGTTTGTGAACCGCAGAATGACTACCTTTGTCAATAATCTAAAATAACAGATAGAGCATTAGGCATAGGCATCCACTGCTATTTTTCAATAATTACCTACTGAAAATATTTTAGCAACAAAGCTCTAGTAGGCCTATCTGTACAGTAAATAGGTTATTGGCAATGATCGATAATTAATAACGACCAACATTAATAAACTGTCTAAGATTAGAGATCGTGCTATTTTAGTTAAGTTGCTAGGTTTCAGCTGTTATTTCTCAATATTAAAATTATCTTAGCAATAATAAAACTCTAGAAGGCCTATCCTTCAATATTGGCCGTAAATAGCCTTAGAGCATTAGAACTGTAAAAACTGACGCTAGTGGTATGCTTTACCTATGGCTAATAGAGCTATGCTAAGTCAAACAAGCTGTATTGTGTTCTTGGTAGGTGGTATATGACATGACATTTGATAATAACACGACGATAACAATTAGTAGGTAGGTATTGCAAGAACAAAATCTATAAAAATTAAATTTATATATTTTTTAAAAGTCAGCGATAAAGGCTGACTCACTGTAACGCTTTTAATAGTACCCAATTAAGTAATTGCAATTAAAGTTAATACCTAGGTATATTATTTGAGAAGACGATTTTATAGATATAGCAATCCTTAACAAACACGTTACTCATCACAAGTATATATTTAATTTTGTACTAAATTGCTTTCATTTCATTGCAATAACTATCTTATGAAATATCATAGTTTTAAACGAACATAGCAACAGAATGACGAATGACGCGAAAATTTGTGATGTACCTACTTAAAAGCACCTAGACGGGCTCATTAGGGATAAAGGAGCTGACTGCGGACTGCCTGCTAATATGCCAGCCTGTGTTGCTTTGAGTAATTATACGTATTATCATGTACTTGATAATACGTACGTGTGTCTTTGTGTGTCTGCTCGATTGCCATTCCTACCGAAAAGTCAATTTTCTATTACCATGTAAGTACTTGTAATCGTTCAAGACTATAAAAGTAATAGTTAAAAAAAACTTGGAAACGATGCTTTTATATCTAGCAAAACTAAAAAGTAGAAAATAATTTTCTATAAATGCATTTAAATTTTATAGTGATTAATTTTAATGCATTTTTCAGCCGTAGCCAAAGGCACTGGCTAGTGTTATTCATTCGTAAGTTAAAACAACGTAGAAGTATTTTAAATGAATCTCATAAATACATATTTACGTGAGATCTTTTTATAATACGTTTGCATGTTAGGTAATTGCCCATTTAAAAAACAATGATGTTGATTATTCATAGCTTAAGTGCAGTAAAACTGGCAAATAACCATTGTCAATTTGTAACTACGTCGTCTAAGCGAACAAAAAATGTTTTATGTTTTAAGACAGCAAACATAGCTCTCCTAATGGTATAGCAATTGGCAACCCATGGCCTAAATACACTTTACATGCTATAGGTGCCTCCCTGTTCTACTATCAGATCGTCAGATATCATGTGACATTACAGCGGCAGGAATAACTAGCAAGGTGGATCCCTGTTCGGGCACCCTATCACTAGTAGTCTTTTGGTTATGCTCGCCTCTTTCGAGCTGGGTAGTAGTAGGGAGGCTGAACCATACCTTAAGAGAGGTACGCACTACGACGTACCCGAATCCGAACCGAACCCATGAAAATATGATCCTTAGGAGCCGTAGAACTATTTCTATGGTATACTCATTTTTTTGAGGTAAACGCTTGTACTTATCCACTATACGCTTTATTTAATACTTTTTGGAAGTTTCAACCAAATTAATGCTGAAAGTTTAATTAAAACAGACTTTATAACTTTAGTTATAAAGCCCTGATGATGCTGTAAAAAGTGAAACCGGTGGGCTATAGAGTAACAAAAAGTATTAAATAAAGTGTATATTGGATAAGTACAAGCGTTTACCTCAAAAAAGTGTGCATACGGAGAAGATTTTTAACGGATTAAAGTAGCTATCGTATATATTATTTTTATGAACGCTCGCGCTGTACGAATTGAAGCCGGAATTTTCTCGGAGGGAAACCCTTACTTTAAGATTATAAAAAGCTCTAATAGATTTTTTCTGTATTTATATACAAATATAGTATTTATATCTGCAGAATTTCCCCAAAGAAGTATCCCATAAGACATTAAACTATGAAAATAGCTAAAATATACTATTCCGGTCGTTTCAACATCTTTTAATTTTCTTATTTTTTTTCATTGCAAATGCTGCTAAAGCAAGCTTATTTGCCAGTTTCTCAATATGAGGGCCCTATTGTAATTTATAATCAATTGTGATGCCTAAAAAGACAGTGGATTCAACCAGATCCAGACCATTTAGTTGTACATTGGAATCTACTAGCCTAGCATTGGGCATTGAAAATCTAATACATTTTGTCTTATTACCATTTAAAAGAAGATTGTTAACTGTGAACCAATGTACAACTTTGGATATCGCATTGTTCACTTCGTCATACTTACCTCAATAAAATAAATGTGTTTGCATGAGTGTATATCACATTTATATACATACTAAGAAGGATAAATTTATGGTTTTCGTTGTATTGTATGGCTATGCGCGTACTGGTGACTTGGCTCTCGCCATAACTGTATATGTTTATCTTATATTTATTGTAATCTTATTCATATGGTATTAAAATTCGAATGTACTGTCATGGCGAACCTCAAATTTCCTGTCGTTGCGACGTAACACTGCGCGCTCATTTTAAAAAAGGTCCTTTTAATTGTCGATCTTGCAAGATCTTGCACTCTGTACCCTGATATCTTTACGTCTTTTGCGTCTGTGAAAAGACTCATGATCAACGACGTGAATACTGCTGAGGCTCCGTATAAAATGACATAATTCGATCTGAGTTTTTGAATCGGACTAGTGTATAAGTAATATTCGAATTTGGTCCGAGTTTTTTGTACCAATATTTTCCCGGGTTCGAGTCGGATTCACATCGGATGTACCTAGTGCGGAACGGCTCTTAACCTTAAAAAACTATCAAAATTCATTTGTAATTGGCGTTGTCGTGTAATAAACATAAAAAAACATGCAGTCGTAATTAAATTTCTATTTTTTGGAGCTCAGAATTAGCTCTGTTAGAATGTGGCAAAATTATAAATTTCATCAAAAGATCGTTTTGTGAGTTTATAACTAGGTACTAATTACGATGATTAAATACAAAATTATCATATGAATATTTTTAATAGGTACTAAAACAGAAATAAATTAAGTACATAGAGTTGCACATTGCAAAAATATAATTTTATTATCGATTTTTTTTTCATATCTATATACCTACTAATACGTGATGACAAAACTTTTGACCCCTTTTTACGAAAATTGCGCTGACCCAGGAGCATAAAATTTGGCGCATTTATAGTTTATGTGTAGGAGAAGCGCAGAACGCTATTTTTTTTTTCAATAATAAGTCTAATAAAGTGCATTAAATCAATAAATAAATCATTGCCCATACTACCATGCATTTGACACAGCAAATATTGATGATAACGATAAAATATTACAGATGGCGCCCCATATAGTTTGGAAACAAAGAAGTTGGTCTGGAGAAATGAAGATGGCGTTCTTATCAACAAGATATTATAATTTATTACGGTCGTATTTCGACCAACGGGCGACCACTAGTATACTTAAATAGGTTTCTAATATTTTTTTTGTACCCCGACATGACGATCGCAACCGTGATCTCAACAAGCAAAATCCAACGCCGCGCGCCGGACCGCTAGACCACAGAGGCGATATCATTCTTAAGCAAAAGATTATAAATTAGTAAAAAATTAAATACCTTCGACAAGCCCTTTTTTGTGATATTATGAATTCCGCCCATATACACGACGTTTGGTGCTACTGGTTGATTATCAGCCCATAATGGGTGCAAATTTAATAGCAGCATGGCTATATTCTTCTTCAACTCATTCAAATCTGGAATATCTTTACCAAAACCAGCTTTCAAAATTCTATTCTCTTCGTTTTGAAGTTTATATTCAAAGAAATACTTAAAGTCCCAATGATTCCACAGTTTAAGAAACTTACTCCACGTTGTTAAGTTATAAGTCTTCTGATGCCAAGGAGTTGGAAAAAGCAATGGGTGTGTATACGCACCAACATATTCATCATTGAATGAAACAGCTCCAAACGAACTGATTTGAATTAATGGTACCTTAAACACGTGAGAAAACCCCAACGCTGGTCTTGCGCATGCTTCTGTGAGAAGCAAATCAAACTCTCCTGATTTTTTTTCAATAATGTCTTTAACCTCTTTCATATTTATTTGAACTTCAAACACTTTAGCTACACTCGTATATATGCTTTTCATTTGAGTTAAGAGATCTTCATTCTTGCCTAAGACACTTAGGAGCATTTCCTTCCATTTCTTATATGAAGGACCATGTGTATCTATTTCGGTGAGATTTTCTGGAGTCTGCCCCTTTGGAAAGACAGGGTCTGTTGTGATGACAACAACATCATGCCCTCTTCTAGCGAGCTCTTGAGTGATAGGACGGAAAACTACTTGGTGACTCACTGAAGGTGTAGGAAAAACAGCTAATATTCTGCCACAATTAACTTGAATGAAAAAGCTAAGTAGTGTGGTCACGAGCGCTGCATTGGACATTTTAAGTCCAAATGCACGTGCTATGGCTCGTTGCTTTAGTCGTTTCGTGAAGGTCATACTTTGATTTAAGTAGGTTTAAAGTTCAAATATAAGTATTAACACGTTTACTGCTATACGAGATTAAAATACTCACGTCGGAAACTTTCACTGCGTACGCATGCCAAAAATACTGTTTCCTTTCGCTGTTAACTGTGGCACAAAATATGTAACAAATATTTTTATTTAGTTAATGGGGAATCGATCTGTAAGGTTACCCCGGAAGCTCGATTTATGCAATATGGGACATTGGAATCGGGTAAGTTAGTTAAGGTACTCTTGAACACAATTCTGGCGAACTATAAATATTTATTCAATAGTAAACAATAAATAATTTTATCGGATTCTTTGAATTTATTTGTACTTGTATTTATTAAATGTCAATAATCCGCTAGTACATTGTTCAAAGGGACCTAAAATGGCATATACGATTCCAATTTCTAATTCGAATGATATCGGGATTCAAGGGTAAACCTATTGTAGCTGACTGAACTAATCAGCTATTTCATGAAACGTCATTGCGCTGCCAGTTTCTGGAGTGTGAGTACCACATACTCCCAAATTCCCACAACTAAGTATATTATTTTGTTTTGTAACCAATACATACTTACCCTATATTGTAATCTTTCACTAGCTACTTTAGAAATGTTCTGATATGTACCTACATTTATTAGGTAACATTCAATTTTTTAGAGTGAAGTCTTGAGGGGCAAGATAGAAGTAAAATCGTAACTTCAACAAAAGTGTTAAGTACTTAGTAAAATGCAACTGCAATATATAGTGAAGAATTTAATTAGGTTAAGGAATGCCAAAATTTATAAACATCGACATATCGATAAAAAAATTATAAAAGCCAACATTAATTTTAGTAAGTAGTACACTAGTTTTGAATTTTTTGTTTATGGAATAAGGCGTTACTTACCATTTTAATATTCTTAATTTGTTAAATACGTTGAAGTTTAAAAAAGGTTTTTTTAGGATTCCCATTTGTATTACTATGTAACCATTTGATTTCATGTTACTATGGTAGCCGTAACTATTATTTTTAACGGCTTTTTTGTGCGTTGATTGTTTTATACTAATTCTATTCAACACTGGCTTGCTATGCTACTGACAATTTGTATGCCTATATCTCAAACCGTGAAGGACCTGTGTATGTAGCTATATTAAATGGGACAGTCTATCTTAAAAACCATCCTAATTACAATTTTATAATATTTTTTGACATCTTTTTTTGTTTGATACCGAATCACGTGATGATTTGACCCAAAGCCCGGTGAAGTTGTAAAAACCGCGAGGTTGGCAAACACATTAGTAATTCCAAAAAAAGAAAGACGTTTTGACTACATTGTTACGTAGGGTCGTCCCACCTAAGCTCTTTCAACAAAGTTGGACAATTAGAGACAGTTTTTGACCTAAAAAAAATCTGCACTGGTCCTCCCTTCCTTCATCCATAAAATTGTCCACTTTTCTTTTTTGTCTAAATAACATACATAATATAAGTTTCGCCAAACTGTAAAGCAGTTTGTTGGCGATGCGCTCATTTACATATAATTTGCTTACTTAGTGCATTCTATACAATTTCTACAAACTTACTGGTTTATTATGGTACTGGTATACTGGTATTAGTTCTAGGTGCTTAGTGAAACTGCATTATTACTAATAACAAAGTTAGCCCACCAGTTTCACTTTTGCAAGTGTATTCTTACATTAACAACTATACTTATCAACTTCCTTCATATTTTAAATAAACGCAAAGCAACACAAATTTTAAAAGAAAACACAAAATAAGTATTTGTAAAATATTAATGTTTACTAAATAGGTAACAAATGTTCCTCTTAGCAATTTCCATAACTCCAATATCCACAATTAACTATTCTAAAATTAATAGGTATGTTATTTTGAGTTCTAAGTTATCGATATTTTTTTAACATAACGTGCAACTCTAGATTAGGTACATACCTACTACATAATTCATGTCTTTTTTTATTACCTATTAAAATATTTATATTATAACTTTGTGTTTAATAATCGTAATTAATAGTATGAATAAAGCCACGGAAAGTTTTTTTGTTGATTTTTTTTTTATTTTCAACATTCAAATCGAACTTATCAGTAACTTAACTTATTGTGACCGAGCAATAACAAGTCTACATAGAAATACTTAAAAAGATACCAGAATAAATATACATAAACACCCAGACCCGGAAATGCAGACTTCTAAATGTTCATCACACAAATGCCTGCCCCCGTCGGGAATCAAACCCAAGCCTCGCTGCGGGTTAGTATGGTTAGGCGTGTACGCTAGCCACTCGACCAACGAGGCGGTCAATAAAATAAAAATAAATAAAATAGAAAAATAACAACAAATTTTGAGGGTTAATAATTAAAGCTAAAATCAAATTTTTTTTCATCACATTCATAAATGTGGGGTACATATTAAGTACCCCACATTTATGAATACTGTACCCCCCCTGTAACTTCTAAAATAAGAGTACGATAAAACTCAAAAATATATATGATATACATCACCATGTAGACTTCCAACGAAAATTGCCGACTTTGTTGTGTCACCGCTAAAGCTAAACTAACGCTAAAAATGTGTAATAATGTTAAAATGTTAAAAGTAGTAATGTAATGTTAAGTAAATTTTTACTTTTACTTCTAACTTAAAATGTGGTTTAGCGGTTCAGTTATTGGACTTGACTGCATGAGGTCCCGGCTTCTTAACCCGGGTCGGGCAACAAAAAGAAAATTAAGTTTTTCCAATTTTCTAATGAAAAAGAGGTTCCTCGGGATAGGATATGTGCAAGGTTGGCGATAGGCTTGCCATCTATGACATTGTGAGTCTTAGTGTCTTCGGCTAGTCGTGGGTGCACTGATTGTGCCTCTGCTTACCTCTTTAGGGATATGGACGTGAAGATACTTTTTTTAACCATTTTTTTTTAATTAGCTTAGTTTTAGAGAAATGGTATTCCGTTGTTTTAATTTGACATTACTAAGACGGCGATAAATTGAATAGAATAGTGATGTCCTTGTGTTTACTCTCGTCTTACATTCCAAATGTTAGAGGAAGAATTCCCCGTGTTGGTCCGGGCTCCTTTGTAGAATAGACCATCTGCCTACCTTGCCAGGTAGCTCGTAAAAGGCGAGCATAGGCTCACCGTCACTAACACCGTGACATCTGACTAGGTGGTAGAGTATAGCAGCGACTCGCCCGGATTGGTACCTACCACCGCCTTACCTATTCCTGCCGCCATAACGTCATGACGTGTTCCGGTTCGGAGGGTAAGGTAGCCGGTCAACTTACTTTTGCTCAAGGCCTAACATCCCGGCGTCAGGTTGGCAACGCACCATTACCACTAACTTTGGTGTCTCTAGGCGGCGTGAATTTCTTAACGTCAGGAAATCCGTCTGCTTGTTTGCCTTCCAATATCATAAAACAAAAAGAGAAATTGCTCGAAAACGAGTATTATTTTAAGTACAATGATATACTCATCGGTAAATAAGTTTTAATGAAAATGAAATTATGTTATTGTTAATGTTAGGTACTATTAGTTAATAAATACTTCCATACTTGCAGTCATAACTATGTGGTTGATTGCTGTGCAGCATCATACCTGGGTAGAGACATACCTCGTCGTTGTTTCCGGTCCATAAGTGAGGTACCTAGCTGGTACATTTGCAAGTTAGGCTTAAGACCCTAGCCCTAGGGGCAGCAACTAGCCTATAATGAAGTTTCTTTCCATCAGCAGTTCTCCTGCTTGTTCGCTACCTTTTTTTGGATACATTAAAAAATGGAAGTTATCTCAGGACTCTTCCAAATATTAAAAAAAAAACCAACTATCACATATATAAATTTGTTTTCACTGACCAAATCGACAAGAAAATCTTTATGTATAACATGCGCTTAAGCTGTATTGCATTTTTTATTTAACTGGACGCTAAAATGTCACAATATATTATCATGGGTGATGTTTGAATATACAAACATTAAATCGGTACTATGTATTCAGATAACATATATGCTAATATATCGCAATGGTTGTTACATATATCACGTTCTGATAACTTGTCGCCCTTAATGTATATGAGATAAGACCTCTGATGGCTCTGAATTTCTACTTGAACTTTGAAAAAGGCCACCATTTTTTTTTACCATTTATTAGACGGAATATTCTTTGTCGCTTACAAAAAGTAATTGCAATTAGTTTTTTACATGGTCACGCTAAACCGAGTGCAATAAATATTTATAACCCCTGAAGAAGTCACACGATATACAGAATAGTAGTAGTTTAGTAGTTTTATAGTAGTATGTATACTGCTATAACTCCGGATTGCCAAAGCGGTAGCAGAGGTACAATCAGGACGTTCACAATTAACCGAAGGTACGTTTTCCCGCGATGTGATAGTAGGCAAACTTATCGCCAAGTAGGCACAAATCCCTTCCCGCGAAAGTTTGATTTATTATAAGTATCTTCACGCCCATATCCCCGAAGAGGTAGGCAGAGGCACAACCAGGGTACCCACGACACACATATCCTATCACGAGCAACATTTTTTTTATTAGAAAATTGAAAAACCCAATTTTCTTTTGTTGTCCGACCCGGGGCTCGAACCCAGGAAGCCTCACCATGTAATAGGAACTTATTGATACTGCGGTCGTGACCGAGATTATTTGAAAGATGTTCAAACCTACAACAAAATTTTGGCATGTAAAGCTAAAGTCTGTTTGAACTATAGAACCACGTTCCAGTTAAACATAAACCGTCTTATTAATAAGCAAAGACTAATTTATTATACTCTGTATCACAGTGTAATTACTATGACTACGACATCTCGTACCTTGGCGTACTTAACTCTAAATCTATATACATATAATAAATCTGTAGAACGGTCAATTCTATACATTGAAAATATTGAAAAATAAATAGCAGGGGGTGTTACTGGATCGATACCAAACCAAATATGTGATTAAAAAAAATTGTTTGTCTGTTTGTATGTTTAGGCATCACGTGAAAACTAACCTCATGCAGTCAAGTCCAACAACTGAACCGCTAGACCACAGAGGCGAAGTATCCACAGACCACAGAGTATTATAAAATACACATTTTCGAGTTGACTCGATGATCGAACCTGATACCTCATCGCCGGACCACTAGAACATAGTGACACAAATGAAGCAAATTACGACATATGGGATATGAAATGAAAATATTTTATTATATGTTAAAACGATGAGGAAAAATAGCAAAGAATACCACAATAATGATGTGCGAAATGTTTAATTTTTTATAAAAGTTAGTTATTTAATTACACATATTTTGAATATAAATCATTCATACTTATTACAAGATTCATTATTTATTACAATTTCATAATGTAATTACTTTAAGTTTTAACTACAAGTATTTACGATTTGTATCTGCATTGTTGAATTGTGTTTTTCTTTTGACATGACCGAATTAAGCATGCCTTTTCTCATTTCTGTACCGACACTTTATTTCCATTCCACTTTTTCTTGGATCTCACTGTTGCGGACGTGGTTAGTAAGCGTTGGCACATATTATCCGTATCGCTATCATATATACCGCAATTATACATTTTAAATAGATAGTTGGTCCCCGTGTTGGTTCGGGCTCCAATGCAGAATAGACCATCTGCCTTTCTTGCCTGGCAGCTCGTAAAAGGCGAGCATAGGCTTGTCATCACTAACACCGTGACATCTGACTAGGTGGTAGAGTTTTGCAGCGACTCGCCTGGATTGGTACCAGAGCCCTGCCGCCATAACATCATGACGTGTTCCGGTTTGGAGGGTAAGGTAGCCGGTAAACTTACTTTTACTCGAGGCCTAACATCCTGACCTCAGGTTGGCAACACACCATTACCATCTTTGGTGTCTCTAGGTGGCATGAATTTGTTACCATCAGGGAATCCGTCTTCTTGTTTGCCTTCTTATAATATATAAAAAAACAGGATAAGTACAGAATGATTCAGGCTTAAAGACTCACTTTGAAATAGCAACCAACGCTCCATTCACGCTATTCCCTGCACACATTATTCTTTTTACATACACAGTTTACCTTCCATCCTTGTTAAAAGCTCTACGAATATACAATTTAATTCCCTGGTTTCAGCACTACATCGTTAAATATTGTTCTTGTTTGTTTGTGCTTGATCCTCGTGGAGTGCAGTCGAATTCTCCTGATGATGCTTCGTTTGCGAAGCAAAACGTGCGTTGAGTTATTAGTAGTGTGTGTATTGTTGGTACTAATAAAACAGTTTAGTGATATGTGTGTGTTGTGTGGAGTTGGTTTCTGAATATATTTGGAGTCTTTGCTTTCTAGTAAATCCAATTCATTCATACTACAATGTCTTTCTGTTTTCGGGCGATATATCATTCTTCTTAATGTAAACTTTCCAAACTTCTGTAATCTCGTACAAATATAACATTTGCTTCGGCAGAACTTACCCAAAGAATTCCATAAGACATGATGCTTGGAAAATAACTGGATAGTAGCGTTGTCATTATCAGATAACAGTTCGTTTTTTTATCAGCATGAGCTCAGTCTAATTGCAATCTTTTTAAAGCACCTCAATGTTAGGCAATTATGGTGAAACTAGCTATTACCCACCGCTTTGCTCGCGAGGCAGTTAATATATTTATTGATTATAGTCCATTATAAAGGACTTTCATACAGACTTTCAATCCTCTCAGGGGTAGAATTTCCAAAATTCCGTCCTTAGTGGGTATCTACTGGATAAAAAGACGCTATTACCCAAATTTCAACAGTTCGAACAGTTTTTGCAAGGCGATGATAAATCAGTCAGTCAGTCAGGACATGTTATTTTATAAGTATAGCGAGATAATAATTAACGCAATAAACATATCTAATTTGTGAAAGAAGCATCAAAATCTATGGAATTAACTATAAATTCTGAACAAAGAGCACACAACGACACTTTTCTAAAAAAAAATATCTAGATCAGGATGAGCCTATCTAAGAAACCCAACTGATCTTGCTTTGTTGATAGCAATATAATATGTATTTTATGATATTCCTGTAACACAAAACATATATCGTACTTTCAGCAAGAAGTAAACATTTGGATGGGCATGTATTGAAGCGCGTGGGTTTAAGGTTTTAGAGATTACATATAAGGTGTATTTGACAAAGTAACAAAAACTTCTGTGCTAGTTTAGATACATATCAGACTTCGAAATTCCCCTTACAGTTTAAACAAGTAATTTAATATTTAGCAGTTTTTCAGCCAATTTATATGCATTTAGCCGCGCTTTGAGAGCTGTAAGTGCAAACCTAATATGCTGTTTTATTACATTCCTTTTTTAGTAAAAATGTGTTATTTATTGAATATTAAATAAAAATCGAGTTGCGTTAGATTGTATTAATGAAATAATAGTGAAATCAATAAAAAATGCAAAAACCTTTGAAAAATTCTGACACAAAATTCCAACTAGAGATGTCTTGTACAGAATGTACAGAACATGTGTTTTATGTACAGAATCCGTAGTTCCATTTTTCGTAATGCTGTCATTTACACGGTGTATATGTTATATTATGTTAATAATTAATAGACGTCCGTATGAATACAGTTTCACATTTATCTTTATATATCTACGCATTTACATCTGCTTTATTGGCAAATATCAGTATGCTGTTGTCTCGCTCCGACAATGTTTATTTCAATTATGTAATTACTGAGTACCAACTTGTCTTCTTTATAGTTTGAGAGGCGATCGAACTATTTTTGATTTCATCGGTTACTTAAGAAAAATAAGATTTCATTTTTGTCGATAGTAAAATTATTTAACTGTTTTTTTTTAATAAAATTAATAGTGAGTCAAACTATCAAATGTAGAATTTGAAAAAAAGGGTTTTTTCAGTCAAATATAAAATTCGTAGGTCACTACCAACAAAACCACTGGTGTAAGAGTGGTCTTGTAGGTAGTGACCTACCTACCTAACTAGTTGTTAGTACCGCCTCATCTATTCCTGCCGCTACAAAGACAATGTCATTTTCCGGTCCGGAGAGTAGCAGGTAAAATTAGACAATAGCAATAAATAGACGTACCAAAACTTCTATGGTGTCTGCAGGCTATAGTAATATCTTACCATCGAGAGAACCGAGTGCTCCTTCGAGAAGAAAACGAAGAAAGAAAACCATAGTTGCAAAAATAATATATAAAATTATGAAAAATGAAACTCATATCTGCATTATCACAAGAGGCAATAAGCTTGTTCTATCTTTAATCAGTACTGCCTTAAGTATTGTTCATATATATAGTCAATTAGTAGTTTATATGAGATAAACAATTATGTCTATTAAGATATTTAGCAAACTGCCTGATTAGTTTGAACTATACGCACAGAGGCGGATTAAATTCTCTATATTTAAAATGCGCCCTAGGCAAACACCTCGTTGTCGCCCCTCTATTTCAGATAAATGGTAGACCAGGTCATGTGTACTTAGGCATGAATGAAATATGTTATGACTTAATGAGTCATGAGAGTGAAGAAAGCAAGAAGAATAAAAGGAACATGGACATCCATGATGACCCTGTGGAATCAGATCTGACTGTGTATGTGTTTTGACATAAACATTAATTTTGTTATTGTTTTTTTTCTTGTTCAAAAACTTCTGCGCGCTCGCCTCTTGGTAATTTCGCGCCCCTTGGCACATGCCTTTGCCTTAGGAATAATACGGCTCTGTATACGCAATTTATAAAACAGCTTAATTAGTAGATATTATAAATGATTATAACAATTCAATTGTATGATTGACTTTTTTAAGTCAAAAATATCAAATTTAAGTAGAATAAAAATCACTACATAGTAGTAGTACAAAGTCGCTTCTTAATGTCTGTCTGTCCCTATGTTATTTTTTTCATTATGGTATTGCATTTTAAATGTTATTGCCAAATTGTGATACACTCTTATAAACATTCGTTTAAAACGGTCCGCATAAATACTTCTCTTGTCACGTTGTATCGTTCCTCGTATGAATCATGACGTCACCAGCGTGCAAATGCGACTACGGTCGGTGGGACACAGTTTAATGCTTTGTTTACGTTATACTTATAACCATGCATTTTGTATTTTGCGTTAGAAAATTATAAATGTATATTATTATTTCTTATCGATTCCGAATCGTTTCTAAAATTTTGGCTGGTACTTTAAATATCAGCCTGTATATCAGTGTATTACTCAGAACAATTGTAAAACTTGCTCTTTACTTTACTTACTTTACTTGTATAAACTTACTTTTACTCGAGGCCTAACATCCTGACCTCAGGTTGGCAACGCACCATTACCATCATTGGTGTCTCTAGGCGACATTAATTTCTTACCATCAGGAAATCCGTCTGCTTGTTTGCCTTCCTATAACATAAAAAAAATGTATTATCACAAAAAGTTGTTATAAAAAAAATGTCATTTAAACTGTTGTCACTCGCGCTCGAAGTGCTCTACATTTGAAATCCTTACCATCAGGAAAACCGTCCGCTTGTATGTCTTCCAATATCATAAAAATAAATAATAAAATTACATGTTTTAGACAAACAATTCCAACATTTTTTTATGTTCCATTTTCCTTTATTTTTGTTAACGCATCGATAAAAGTGAGTAGTGAGATCATTTAGGTCATTAGAAGTTTTTACCTGCGATGCTTATTTCTGGAGTAATCACGATTCGAACCATAACCATTTTTTTCATTTCATTTTTTTTCGATTTTCCTTCATTTATATTTGACGCGTCAATAGAAGGCATCAGTGGGATCAATTTAGGTCATTCGAAGTTTTAGGCACTCGTGACTAACCGAAGTCATGTCCCACAATGTAGTTGGTGGCAAGTTTAAAAAAACATTTTACTTATAGGAAAAAAAAATCATTTATAAGTCAACATCGCTAGACCACAGGCGATTATAAAAATACAGTTTTTGCCCGCCTCTACCTACTTATGTGAAATTATATTATTTCACTCACTAACATTAAAAAATGTATGTTCTTTCATGGGTCAATGTGTATGTTTCTATAATATATATAATTTCACATAGATACAGGCGGCCAAAAAATGTGTTTTATAATCGCCTGTGGTCTAGCGGTATTGACTTGACTTATAAATATATTTTTCCAATTTTCTATTTGAAACTACTACATGAAGGTGTCAAGTTTGGCACTGACATTAAAAAAATGTATGTTTTTACAATAGGCTGGTGCTATTAAAAATCTTCCCATAAATAAGTTTATTTTTTTCTTAAGAAATGTATCAATACAAAGCTATGTAAGAAAGGCTATTATGATATTTCAGAATATTTAGAAGACGAACATGCTTGGGAATAAACGTTTCAATCATATATAACTTCAATTTGTAATGTAATTTGAAATAAATATTAATAATAATTTGAAAAAAATAATTTAAATTAATGTAAATAATTTTATGTAAGATCAACTAATTACACTGTATTGTATACTTTGTGTTTTGTATCTCATTAAATTTTGTAAGTAAATATCATAATTATTCATTTAAAAAAGATTAGCCCGCTAAATTTTTTTCGCCGGATCTTCTCAGTATGTGGCCGCGATTCCGAGTGGCAGTTTCTGAAAATGTTAACGCACAAAAGTACCATTTGTATGATTAAAGTGAATAAAGTTTTTTTCTGATTCTGTATAACAGTAAGTACACCAAAAGAAAACCAACAACGTAAATTATAATAATACAAGCTGATTATAACTACATATTTGATTAATTTAAAAACATTTTTGGAACAACCACAACATCGCAAGTTTTCAGAAAATTCCACAATTAATAAAATCCTTTAAATAGTGGAAAAAATGAACCGGGGCATAAAAACTGTAAAACATATATTTAATATACACATTTTTTTCAATGTAATTATTGTTTCGAATTTCTTTGATAAAATCTTTTGTCATAAATACTAATCATAAATTTAGTGTAAATAAAAACCAAAGAACATAACAGTACATAAACAACAATATATTAAACTTGAAAAAATGTATATTTTTATGTCTACGTTATATGAAAGAATGTAATAAATGTGTAAAGCCTTACACATTTCAACGCTTTATTTTTAACGTTAACAAAATATAAAATCGTCTCTATGATCTAGCAGTCCAGGTGTTGGACTTGACTTTACGAGGTCCCTGGGTTCATTTTCCGGGTCGTTCAACAAAAGAAATGTGGTCTTTCTAATTTAAAAAAATGTTGCTCGGGGTGATATGTGCCCGGTTGGCGATAGGCTTGCCACCTATCACATTGTAGGACTTAGTGTCTTCGGCTAGTCGTGGGTGCCCTTGTTGTTCCTTTGCCTACCTCTCCGGGGATATGGGCGTGAAGATACTTAATAATAAAAATGATTTATCAACTATACCAAATAGTGTTAATAAATCGCAAAACGTTTGACGAGCATGTGTGTGTATGTATATATATATGTGTGTGTGTGCGTGTGTGCGTATGTGTGTGTTTGTGTGTGCGCGTGCGTGCTAGTATGTGTGTGTGGATGAATGGACCGATTTCAGTGCGATAATTATGTATTGTAGAAGGTTAATTGAAAATGTTTAATTTTAAGACAATTGATATGATTTCTAATATAAATGCATTTATTAATAAATGTTTCATTATTTTATCAGCTCGGTGAAGGTCGATGTAGGTTCGGACCTTCTACTATTATAAATGGCTGATGAAATCTCGCTGCTGGTTCTTATCTCAGCATGTCAATCAAGATAATGACTCTAAAGTAGCTACAAGAAGTCATATCATTATGATATGAATGCAGGTTCCTTAAAAAGGGTAATCAGTAAATAACTAGTATAGTACCATCTGTCATACTATGTACGACACAAAATGTTAATTGAAACTTAATTTATGATTTACTGACTAAAAAAATAATTAAAATGGCACTGTGGTCTTCACTAATAATATTAATTAATTTATTCCTTCATATAAGAAGTGCTAAAATTTTGGTAGTTGTACCAACGCCGTCTATAAGTCATCAAGTAATATTTAGACCTATCACTCAAGAACTTGCTAGAAGAGGACACGAAGTTGTGGTTATTACAACAGATCCAGCATTTCCAAAACACAAAACTCCAAGAAATTTAACCGAAATAGATGTCCACGGACCATCGTATGCAGTTTGGAAAGAAATTCTTGAGGAAGTTATGCATTTAAAGGATAATTTATCCAAAGTTATAAGTTTGTATAAAGGAGTAACAAAAGCTTTTGAAGCTCAAATAAAATTGAAAGAAGTTAAAGATATAATTGATAAGAAATCAGGAGAATTTGATTTGATTCTAACAGAAGCTTGTGCAAGATCAGCTTTGGCTTTTTCGCATGTTTTCAAAGTGCCTTTAATTCAGATTAGTTCATTTGGAGCAGTGGCGTTCAATGACGAATATGTTGGGGCTTACACACATCCATTATTTTTCCCAATCCCTTGGCATGAAAAGACCTATAATTTAACCAACTGGGAGAAATTAAATAAACTCTGGAAGTATTGGAATTTTAAAAACTATTTTAATAACTTAGAAGAAGAAGAAAATAAAATATTGAAAGCTGGATTTGGAGCGGACATTCCTGAGTTAAATGTGTTAAAGAATAATGTAGCGTTGCTAATTCTTAATGTTTATCCATTTTGGGTGGACAATCAACCAGTACCTTCAAGTGTGGTTTATGTTGGCGGGATTCAAAATAATGTTAGACCAAGGAATAACATTCCAGAGGTATGTCAATAATCTTTTACTGGATTCTTACCGTGATTTTGAAGATTTGTGAAATTAAGCGTAGTAAAACTGCAATAAAAAATTACGATTTCTTTTTCACTAAGTAAATCAACTACGTAGATAAAAATTAAATATTTTCCTTAATTTCCTTGGGATCTCATTCACATTAGATCCAGACTGAGTGATAATAGGATCATCTCTCAAGGTCGCTTTTTAGTATATTTTTTGTTACCAGTTCGATTAACATATGTAACAAATATACTAATCGAACATCTTCCTTATTTTTGAAGTTGGTTAAATATACTTAACTGCTAGATAGCTCTTATAAGAAGAACGTGTGTAAATTTGTTAAAAAGTCTAGGATGTTTCGACACAATCACCTGTCAGTAGAATATATATATTAAACTAGCTGTTACCCGCGGCTTTGCCCGCGATAAATTGAGATGATAACTATCCTATCTTTTAAGTTAGACCAAAATACGGGTCATGTGAAATTTGATTGAAAACGGTTCAGTAATTTTGGAGTTTAAAGTGTGAAGTGTTAAAGTCATGAAATGGTACCACATCCGGTTTGGTACTACCGCGATTTACTTACTTTTTCCAGCCACCAAAACATGAAGTAATTATTAACATAAAAACACTTTAACGGCCGTTCTCAGAGACGTTAATTGATATTTCATCTAGCATTAAGTCACAATTTGGTAACAAAATTAATTGTAACTTTGTGCATCCACTTAACTAATTTTAAAAAGTATTTCTATTAGAAAACTCGTCAAGCTTAAATATGTGTCTTGAATTTGTGAACATGAATTTTCTAAAGAATTCCTAGGAAATCGTCACGACTACACGCGTTCGGCCTAATACAGTGCTACGGCTGCACTCAAATACTCCAATTATCTTTTAATTAGTCGTTAAGTTAACATTGGTGGAATTTCTTATATACAATACCAAATTCACTTACTTAAATTGCATGGTATCTTTTTCCAATGAAACAAAAAGATTTTAGTTATTACTTAGTCATTATATAATTCCATTGTTTTTATTATTGACGAGAACAATTTTACCTAGACTTAACTTTAAATTTTTAACACCTTAGTTTTAGGACAAGTTGAATCATGATAATAAAACTTATTTACTCTCATCATCATTTATTTGTCTCATTTTGTATTAAAAATCATCATTACTGGGAGTGAATATAAAATCAAACCCTGGCATTTATATTAAGACTTGGCTTTGAAATTTCTATATGTATGATGTGTTCACTTGATTAAATAATTGTTATTCACTATTGAACATAACTATATCCAAAATCTTAAACAATTTAAAATCCGTAATATATCCTTTAAAGTCCTTATAAAAACTTTATAAAATTGCAATTGTCACAAAATGAATCGTATCTCAGTGCTTGTGTTGTGTGATTTGTTATTACAAGTCAATAGTGCTAGAATTTTAGCTGTATTTCCAATGCCCTCAATAAGTCATCAAGTGATTTTTTGACCAATCATCCAAGAACTTACTAGAAGAGGACACGAAGTTGTTGTTATAATACCAGATCTCGCATTTCAAAAAGGACAAGCCCCAAAAAAATTAATTGAAATTGATGTTCATGAACAGTCTTACAGTAAATGGAATGAGACTCTTCTAAAGGCAATGACGCAAGAGGATGCTATATCTCAAATAAAGGTTATGTTCGCTGGTGGAGTTAAAGTATTTGAAGTGCAAATTAATATGAAGGAAGTCAAAGACATAATTGAAAAGAAGTTTGGAGAGTTTGATATGCTTTTGACTGAAGCGTGTGTGGCACCAGCGTTAGGATTATCTCATGTTTTCAAAGTGCCTTTAGTTCAGATAAGTTCATTTGGGGCCGTGTCTTTTAATAATGAATATATTGGGGCATATACAAATACTTTACTCTTCCCAATAGCATGGTATCATAAAACATACAATTTAACTTCGTGGGAGAAGATTATAAAATTGTGGAAGCATTGGGATTTCAAAATTTTCGTTCACCATTACCTCGAAGAGGAAGAACACCAAATATTGAAGAAAGTATTTGGTGAAGATATCCCCGATTTGAAGTCGTTGAAAATTAATATAGATTTATTGCTTTTGAATATGTATCCAGTTTGGGTCGACAACCAGCCTGTTCCTCCCAGTGTGGTATATATGGGAGGTATTCATCAAATTCCAAGAAATGATTTACCACAGGTATACATACATATTATAATGTAAGAGCTGTGTTTGTTCCAGAAGGTATTAAAAAAAACTTTACATATGTACATATGTTTTCCCCTGAAGTTAGAAGAGGGGCGTAATAAATTTCACACAAGTGAGTGTGTGTGTGTGTGTGTGTGTGTGTGTGTGTGTGTGTGTGTGTGTGTGTG
>NJDD01002578.1:335710-430129 GCA_002245505.1 Calephelis nemesis
ATTGTTTTTAAATTTAATTTAGGGAATGGTTTTGTCGGGAGTTAAATTAAGTTTTCATGTTCGGATGTCCATAAGATATCTGGCACGCTGGATGTTTATGTGTATGATGTTACGGCCTGTGTACACTATTCAAAAATGTTTTTAGCTTCAAAGGCACGTCCGCGACTTGAGTTCGACAGTTTGCAAGGTTCAGTGTACTTTCATTATCTAGACACCTTGTAAGTCACGGCTGTAAGCCGCGTATGTCAGCCGCCTTTAATGTTGTGCTGCGACTGACAGGGTTTAAAAGTACACTGAGCCTTGCAAGCTATCCGAAGTAAGACGCGTACCGTGACTTTGAGCGTTTGGACGTCCAAAATATATCTGCGCGCACTAGATGTACTCGTATATATGCACACTTATCAATCGCGGCTGTAATCCGCGTCCGTGAGCCGCGGCTTATACGAGTAATTATATGTTTCCAGCTTTAATCCTGTTTCTTTGCTCTACCTTAAACAGGTTAGTTCAGGGCAGACCAAAGTTACAGGCTCTGCGAAGATATTTTTTTAACATGTAATGTAATATAGCTTTTTTATTTTTCACAGGATCTCCAGTCATATTTGGATCAATCCAAAAATGGTGCAATATATTTCAGTTTTGGAACCAATGCCATACCATCAGCACTACCGCAACATATAGTTCAAGGAATCTTAAGAGTCCTATCTCAAATGCCATATAATGTGCTTCTGAAATGGGATACAGAAGAACTACCAATATCCTCAAAGAACATAATGGTTAGGAAATGGTTTCCTCAGTCAGATATCTTACGTGAGTAAATTTTTTAATGACATTATAATTTTGAAGGAAAAATTTAGTATAAAAATTTGTACATAATCTTCGATATGATCTCCGTGCTGTGGGTAATTTCGATACATATCAACTCACACGTCAAAAGTTTTACTGTTCTTTTACAGACGTAGATTTCTCGATATTTTCTTGCTTGCCCCAGGAGTCGAAAAATTGTTGCAATATTTTTGTTTGAAAAATGTATTAACGCAATTTTCATACATTTAACCATTTTAATATAGTACTGAAGATTGCAATGTTTTGTATACATACAAAAATAAATCTCCATTTTCCATTGTTGTCACCTCACGTCTGAACGGATGGACCAATTCGAACAAAATGAAAAAAAAATCAAAGTTAGGACAGGACAACGTCTGCCAACTCAACTACTAATATACTAGTACCAACAATGGTAACTTCCCACTAAACGAACAAGATCCTCCAAGGGTAGAGTGGGGTAGATCAGATTTAAAGTGTATAACATAGTTTCAGGATAAATAAAGTTTTCTTTTTATGTTTCGACATCAAGTCATTTTCATCCTCTGTCTCATTGTCGCGCAGAAGCCACAGCCGCTTTGCAAGTGGTAGACTGCCGAGAAAGTTGAGATCTTTTTCTTGGCATTTTTTTGATTTATAAGTCATGCATTTTATTTATGCAAAAATATTATTAATTGGATACTTAAATACTAAAACAATAATTACGAGTTTTCTTTAAGGACATCCAAATATAAAAGCCTTTATCACACAAGGAGGACTTCAATCAACGGATGAAGCCATTGCAGCTGGCGTGCCCATGGTTGGAGTGCCAATATTGGGAGATCAGTGGTACAACGTCGACAAATATGTTAAACACAAAATTGGTACTAGAATACACCTGGAATCATTTAATGAAGAAGATTTTAGAAGAGCTATTGAAACAGTGATCACGGATAAGAGGTATGTGTAGGGTATTACTCCCAGAATATCGGGAGACTCCTATAACAATGCTTGGTCTCCCAAGCTCCCGGAACTCCATAACATCTACAGGTTTTTCTGAAAAAAACCTTTTTTTTTTTGAACGTGTGGAAATCCGCGGGTCATGTGAGACTCCTACTCACTAAAACCACACGGTGTCCTCCCCTTCGCCAGGTACCGGGGCTGTGGGGACGCTTTCGCAAACTTCCACAGCCCCAGCGGCGTTAGATCTCGCAATCTCCTTCTGGCAGCCCCGCTTAATAGGGGCCGCAATCCGTCGGAAGTGGTGCACGGAGACACAACGTACACCACTTCGAGGGTTCCAGTGGCGACAGGCACCCCCGTACCTACCGCAACCCCATCTCGACCGGGCGGGCTAGATGGAAAACCCGCCCCCCTTCTCCGCGGGCCGTACTGCCGTCATCCCGCGCGGGCCATATGGCCCACCACCCTGTGTGCGCTCCTCATGTCCCCTCTTGAGTAGAGAGGGGTACTGAGGAGCGCCCTCCCTGGTCCGTATTGGTTTCACCGGGGCCCCAGCTCGACCCCAGTTACTCAGCCCCCCCGCCGCGACAAGGCTCGGACCCTCGGGGGGGTTCTGAAAAAAAAAACCTATATCATCTTAAATTAACAAAATCAAATTGGCGATCTGCGCTTTACATTCTTTTGCCTTACCTTCAACAATACGCTACCGATAAATTCTAAATGCGATTCTTTCGAACAGCGAAAGCAACATAAATTTTATACAAAACGTAATAAACTAATAAGTTAGTTTTTTTTTCGAAACTCTATTCCTGCCCTCGATTAGTCAAAATCCTCCCGGGTTGGTTTCTAACATCGACCATACATCGGGACTTGAATCCTCAGTAGCTCAATTGGTTAGAGCATTCGTCGGCTTGAGACGAAAGGTTACAGGTTCAAATCCTGTCTGGGGCGAAATTTTTTCTTTCTTTAAAATTTATATAAATTTATCCCACGCACAGGGCAAGTGCTAAAAAAATAAAAAAATAAAATTACGATGCATCCTAATAGACGCCGCATGTAAGGCAACCAGTTTCTGTCAACACATAAGTGTAATTGTTCTTATGTAGCTTATTACTTAAAAAGATAATATGAACAGTATCGACCAGGTTTGTGACCTGTAAACATGTGGTAAACATTGTCGCATTATTGTATAAAAAAATAAAAATAGATTTAAAAATGACTGTTTGTTCAATAAAATGGTACGGTAAAGACAGCTGCACTTCAATTTACCGAAAAGATGGTAAACCTTCCGTAGGTTGATTAAAAATAATAACATTTATAATTATATTTTAAATTATTTGATGTTTATCGAAGTTCATCATCACCAGTAGGTCGGTAATTGTTAGATGCGTGTTTATATCCCTTTCTTACACATGTGATTTTCAAGCTATCACTTTCGTTTGCATACGGACTAATGTGCAAATATATTTTATCGACATTTTTATTTATTTACCCTCAATAGGATACCGGTCTTGTACCGATACTGTATGTATTTTATCGATAAATTTAAGCACTGACAGAAACAATTAAAAACTTATTACTCTACGTACTTTTGAGTTGGCTCCTGGATAGTTACTCTTTTTTATGTGAGAAGTCAGCGAACAAGCACACGGTTCTCTTAATGGTAACAGATAATAATGGCCTATATATACCATTGACGTTACAGGTGCGTTGCTGTCCTATGGTCGGTATGTAAGGCCTATTGTGTAAATCTACTGGTTTCCCTACCCTTTCGAATCGTAATGTTACACTGTCATTATAGCGGCAGGAATGGGTATGGTGGTGCATAACTACCCAGGAAAGTTGCTGCACACCATTCTATTACCAGTTGTCTTGGTGACAATTACCTGTTTTACCTGTGCTCGCCTCTTACGAGGTGCATGGCAGAGGGGCAGGTGATCTATTTTAGTCAGCAGACCCGGACCAACACGATGGAAAACTGAATTCTGAACTAAACGTGTAGAGGGCGCTGTTATATATCATTGAATAACTCATAAAGGTTTTAGCCAATTTTAATGAAGTCTTTCAAGTGCATTAGGTGGTTATCTGGGTGATATAAATTCAACACTGGTTCCGATAGGCGATGTTGCGGTCAGTATGCCATAAAACTTTCAAAGGGCTAAGACAATTATAAAACTAATTTGTTTACAGTATTTTGACGATATTCTGTAGTTCGGGTAAGAATTACTCGAATGAATAAAAATAATTCAATTTGATAAGTATGTCATTTATATCAGGTATCCACAAGATAAAAAAAAATCTAATTTGGTTTAAAGAAACCAGACGAGAGAATTGGTTTCCGAATTCCAAATCCCAAATAAAGTGTATTAAATCTGAATATTTTGCAGAAGATTGCTTTATACACTTTACGCCACTGCAGCTTCATGGCAATCTAGACTACATACTGCACAACAGACCACTTTTCAATTAAAAGAGCATCAACTGGAATGTAAAAAGCATCCACCTTAACCTAACTCCAACAGATTACTATTTTTTCAAATTTGAATAACGTTTAGCAAAAGAAAAAAATCAATTTCGAGGGGGCAGTCCAAACCACGTTCAAAGATATTATTGATTCCTGTTCGAATGTTTTTTTAGTAGAGGGATCAATGAATTGCCTATGAGATGGCAAATATGCATAGGAAACAATGGTTCATGTTTTTATTAAATAAATATATTACATTAAATATATTCGACTTATGTTCCTCCCCTAAAAAACGCCAATTTCAGTTTTAAGGATCTAATGTATTCAAGTACGGATATTACTCTCAACCGCAAAAATGTGTGACCTTTAGACGTTGAGTTGCATAGCTGCGATGTGGCGTGCAATAACAAAATGCGATATAATTATGCGATATAAAAAAATATTGTTGCACTTTATAAAATAAAATTAAGCATATCGATAAAATATATTGTTTGTATTGAATATGTCTCATCCCTAATCTTACATATCTGTTTATGAATATGACGTGTTGTCATTGCAAGGACCAATAAGAAAGCAGTGCCTCACTTCCCCGCACCTCAGCTATTTGCCAGAATTGTTTCAAAGCAAAATTATAAAGAATAGGCGTCTATTGGGCTGTGTGGTCGATGGTTTCTAACTAGCTAGCTAGAGCTAGCAACTCGAGGTGGATGTTCCAGTTTGAAGAGCGTCTAAAGTTCGGTGACTTCGTTGATTTTTGGGTTTTTTGTGACCCGATGCTATCAGGTATATATGTAAGAAGATTCAATCCTAAGTACTCTTTTGTTGAAAAATCTCACAATATTCAACGAGATTACAAAGATTTTTGACTAAAATTAACTTAATACTTGGAAAAAGAGATATAAAATATAATTTGTTTGACTACATGGAAGCATCAGTATGTGTCTGTTTTTGGATTTCCATGTTTATCATCTCCGAATAGGATTTTAACGATTTAAGGATTCTTATGCATATCAGGAGAGCTACTTTTGAATCTCGATTACAAGCAAGATTTGAAATTGGGAAATTCAGCGAGTCTCATAAAATTAACAATTATATTTAATCGGAATTGTTTGAGTTGATAAACGAGTTCAATAGTACAGAATGACAAATATACGATTCCAATTTTCAATCTAACATGAGTCGAAATTCAGGAGTAACCCTACAGAACGAACCAAATTAATATAACGGGTCGTAGTAGAAGCTAGGATCATTCACAGAACTCTTTGGATCAAATTGGATACATATATAAATAAAGGTATTCTTAAACACAGTAATAGTGGAATTTAATCATGTTGTCAATGAATTCGAAAACATACTTTTTATTTATTTTAGTATTGTGTTCAAGTCAAGGGTAATATACCAACCTAAAATAATGTATCCGATTCCAATTTCAAATATTGCATTAATCGAGATTCGAAAGTAACCTTACTGCAGCGTGGGCTGCTGAAAATGTTTTTGCTTACTGAAAACTGTAAATAAGAAAACGTAAAACGGCTTGTCTAATAATTAATTAAAGTTAGTAGTCCCCAAAGAATGCACAGATACTGAAACAAACTTACACTGACCTTAAAGTAATGCTATATCACTACATAGCATAAAAAACAAAGTCGCTTCCTCTAACCCTATGTCCCTTTGTATGCTTAAATCTTTAAACCTACGCAACGAATTTTGATGCGGTTTTGTTAATACGTAAAGTGATTGAAGAGGAAGGTTTAAATGTATATTTCATAACCACGCGAAGGCGAGGTGGGCCACTAGTGTAATCTATAATAAGCTATTGACGTCTTATTCGTAAATCAAGTGACAGATGTAGAATTAGCATTTATTTTGCTAATTTCGTGGAACGCAGAATTTTGGATTCTGCGGAATTAGCAAAATAAAGGCTAATTCTACGTCTACTATAATGGATTCCCGCAAAGTAATGCCTGATTTAATAAAATATCGTAAATCGAATGTAGGTACATATTGTAGCAGGGAGCTACTTCCAAGGATGATCCATGTTCATGAAGTTGCTAAGCTGTAACTACCCACTTGAAATGTACTTGTTACATTTGAAATTTGGTTTACGCGATCTTAAAGTAAATCTTCGCAAAACTGAAACTCAAGCAACATTTTGTTGATAATGTCGCAAGCCAACAAAACATGGAAAGAAATACACTTACCCGTCCTTCTCTATATACCTTATTATCACTCACTTAAATTTATACTGTTCCAGCTATCGTGAAAACTTAATAAAGTTTCGAGCCCTCATACAAGATCAGCCACAGCCTCCTCTAGAGCGTGCTGTGTGGTGGATCGAGCACGTGCTGCGTCATGGCGGCGCGCACCTTCGACCGCCCACAGCCAATATCTCCACCTGGGACTGGCTTGAGGGGGATCTAATACTGCTGGTACTATCACTAATCATCTCTGCTGTAACAGTTATAGCTGTAGCTTTGTATACCATATGTAGATGCTTGAGCACCAAGAAATTGGAAATTAAACAAAAACATTCTTAGGTTTCAATAGTTCATGAAGTATTAAATGAATTAGTTCAATTACCTGCCTTTTTATCTTTATAATACGATGCATATCGTATACGTTGATTGTGATGTTGATGTCCAGGATGTAAATATGTGAAGTAAAAGCAAACTATTCCTCATAAAATATACAAACTAAGTTAAAATTGTAATTTTCTTGCAATGTTTGTCAACAGTAGGGTTATCCTTGAATCTCGATTTCATAAAAAATGGAAATCAAAATCAGATTTGTATCATTTCGTACTCTTGAACACAATATTCGCGAATTATTAACATTTACTTAACAATGAAAATGATTTATCAAGTATATAAATTTCGTTGAATGTTTTGGAGTGTTAATAGATTGTGTTCAAGACTCCGAAATTACACAAATCCGATTTCAATTTCCAATTCGCATGAAATCGAGATTCAAGAGTAAACCTACTGATATTATCCTAAGCAGCTTGAATAGTGAAAAAGTTATGTAACTAATATTGGAATATCAACCACTAAAATGATGTTGATAGATAGGTATTATTTATTAGTAGGTATTTATTCGTTTGCATCGTATTACAGTTGTGAATTGGAACATATAGGTGTCTAGAGATATAAGTGGAATCCATCTAGAAAATCATAATTAAAATGATTCTGAATCAGCGTTACAAAAAAAATATTAACAAGGACCAAACTTGGGGCTACAAGTGCGTGTTGCCACTGATGTTAAGTAAAGCAGTTTACTAAAGCAAAACTAAACTCTAGTTAAAGAAGTTCGAAACGCAATCTACACCAAAGATTCAGGAAAAAAAACTCAGTGGGCTTTTCTTGCAATTAATCATAATATTATAAACTACAAGAATGTTTCCCAATGCCACCGGTAAAGATAGGCACTGTGGAAGTGTGCGTGCAAGTTGTCGCAAATATAGTTCTTTCAATGCTAACAACTAACTGACACAGTTGCATGTAATTGCTGCTTTTATAATAAGGGCAGGGCCCATTAGCGTGTTGTGTCGTAGCAGAGTCGTTGTTGCTTTGCTTTCCTTAACTTATCCACATGTTTCGACGTGCAACGACACTACGCAACGCAACGCAACGCTTCAATAGGGCCTCACACTTATGGATAGCGCCCACTGTTGACGGAGCGGAGCGTGTCGGGCCGGGGCGCATCGCATTGCAAAGCCCACTGATGTGTGCCGGGCCGCATCGCATCGTCACGGATTTTTGTTACTCAGTACCAAAGTAGAGCAACGAAATAGATAGGCCGCCCGACGTTAAAATCGTCAAGTATGGAAAGTTGCGCCAACTAGTAGTTGTCATACGAATCTGAAGTATGGAAAGTGGTGCCTCTAGTAGTTGTTGTACGAAACTTTAGCGTTAAAATACCATAGTGCTCTTTTCTTAACAGTAATATTAGGATCTTTGGTCACTGTGGGCCGCATCGGGGTATGCGCGTGGGGTGCCTCGCGGAACCGCCTCGTTGGTCGAGTAGCTAGCGTACACACTTAACTACGCCGACCAACCGCGAGGCTCGGGTTCGATTCCCGACGGGGACAGGCATTTGTGTGATGAACATTTAGATGTCTGCATTTCCGGGTCTGGGTGTTTATTAAATTTATTCTTGTATCTATTTAAGTATTTATATGTATTAGAATCGTTGACTAAGACCAATAACACAAGCATATAATTTGCTTTTGGGTTAGATTCAATTTGTGTGAATTGTCCAAAAAAAATTGATTAATAGTGCCATCTACAAGTAAAAGTCTCAACTTTTTGAAATATAACAAAGTGTCTAAATAATCGAACTGTCCGTATTTATCATCATCTTCATCATCATCATCAGCCGGAGGACGTGCACTGCTGGACATAGGCCTCCCCCAAAGAGCGCCACAAGTCACGGTCACCAGCCGCTTTTATCCAGCGACTCCCCGCGACTTTGACCAGGTCATCAGTCCACCGGGTAGGAGGTCGTCCAACACTGCGTCCCTCGGTGTGGGGCCGCCACTCGAGAACCTTTCTTCCCCAGCGGTTATCGATTCTGCGAGCAATGTGGCCTGCCCATTGCCACTTCATCTTGCTAACTCTCTGAGCTATGTCGGTTACTCTCGTACTCTTGCGGATCACCGAATTACGGATCATATCCGCAGAGAAACACCGAGCATAGCTCTTTCCATAGCACGCTAAGCGACCCTGAGCTTATTTAGGAGGCCCACATTTAACGGCCAAGTCTGAGTTCCATATGTCATCACTGGTAACACACACTGATCGAAGACTTACGACTTTAAGCTCTGCGGTAATTTGGACAAGAAGATACCCTTTAGCTTCCCGAACGCTGCCTATCCGAGTTGGATTCGGCGGTCGACCTCTTTCTGGAAGTTGGATTTACCTAACTGAACAGCTTGACCTAGGTATATATAGTGTTTAACAACTTCAAGAATTGAGTTCCTAACTTGAACTGGTATAGGTGCAACATGAACATTGGACATGACTTTCGTCTTATCCATGTTCATCCTAAGACCCACCTGTTGAGAAACTCTATCAAGGTCACCGAACATTTTGCTCAAGTCTTCCAGCGATTCCGCCATGACCACGATATCGTCTGCGAATCGAAGGTGAGTGATGTACTAGCCATTGACATTGATACCGAGTCTTTTCCAGACCAGAAGCTTGAAGACATCTTCCAGTGCAGCAGTGAACAGTTTCGGAGAAATAACGTCTCCCTGTCTCACACCTTTCTGCAACTGGATCGGTTTCGAGCTGTGATCCTGTAATCGGACCGACATAGTGGCTTTTTCGTACAAACACCACAAAACTTCGATGTATCAATAGTCGATGCGGCACCGTTGTAATGACTGAAGCACCGCCCATGTCTCAACCGAATAGAAGGCTTTCTCGTAGTCCACAATCGCTAGACATAATGGCTGATTATACTCCTCGGTCTTCTGTATAATCTGGCGCAGAGTGTGAATGTGGTCCACGGTGCTAAAGCCTTTACGGAACCCGGCTTGTTCGGGAGGTTGAAAATCGTCTAACCTGCGTGATATTCGGTTCGTGATGACCCTTGAAAACAACTTGTGAACGTGACTCAGAAGTGGGTCTATAGTTGTCAACAAGGTTTTGTCACCTTTCTTGAAAAAGAGAACCACCACACCTCTGGTCCACGCTTCTGGAACATTGCCTTCGAGGATGACGGAAATAAATAGCTTCTGGAGGACCTTGAGTATTGGCATTCCACCCGCTCTCAGTAGTTCAGCAGTGATTCCATCGTCCCCCGCCGCTTTATTGTTCTTCAGTTGTTTCATGGCCATCCGAATCTCATACAGGCTGACGTCCGGGATGTCTTCGGTGTAATGTGAATCATTGAACATGTGACGTCTGGTAGACAAAATGAAGTCTATCTCGTTTTTTGTCGACCCATCCGGGCTAATCCAGGTCCATTTACGATGTGGCTTTTTTCTGAAGAAGGAATTCATCATAAACAGTCCTTCCTTCTCCAAAAATTCAGCTAACCGTTGGCCCCTAGGATTACGCTTGCCAACACCAAATTGCCCCACTTTCAGCTTATCTCTCTCATACCCAGCTTTGCTTTGAAAGCGCCCATCACCACCGTGTAGTGCGTTTTGGAGGTATGGATTGCTTTCGATATGTCCTCGTCCATCGCCTCCACCTCATCGTCAGAGTGCGCCGAAGTCGGGGCGTAGACCTGTATGACCTTCAGCGAATACCATTTGGTAATTCTGAGTATCAGGTACGCCACCCTTGTCAACACACTCGCGATCGCCTCCACGTTGTTGATGAGTGACCTCCGGAGGATAAACCCGACACCGCCCTGGGACAGGGCGTCACCTTCCCGGTAGTAAAACAAGTTCGGTAACTTGGACTTTAGGATAATCGAGTCCTCTCCCTGTCCGAAACTTCAGATAATCCCACAACGTCAAAGCGTAACTTGTCCAAACTCTCCAGGGTCTTCTCGTCAGTCCAGTCGTTATTAAAACCACTCGTCGGATCATCTTAAAATTAAAGTTTATTTCATTATTGTATTATTTATTAGGTAATTTACATTTTCAAAATTTTTGGTTCCCGACCCAGGGATCGAACCCAGGTCCTCAAGATGTTAAGTCCGACGGATTGCTAGAACACAGAGGCGATAACATTGGTTTGGTGGGATTGGTTACAGAGACGATTCGTTTTTTCATCACTATGGGTATCATTAATAACCGACGATAATTCAAAAGTTAGTTACGGGATGATTAGAAAATTGCAGACATATATATGTGGTGGATTGCTGTGCAGCACCTTACCCAGGTAGAGTTCTACCGCCTTACATATTCCTGCTGCTCGTCGTTGTGTTCCGGTCCATAAGCGAGGTACCCGTTAAACTTGTAAATTAAGCTTAGGATGCTAGATCCAGGGACGGGACAGCAACTCATCTATGGTATCCTGTAGTTTCAGAAGTAATCGTGCTTGTTCGCTACCTTTTAGCATAGGATCACAGGACTCTTCCATCTATCATCTTCATAAAAGTTGTTTTCACTGACTAAATTGAAAGAAAATCTTTACGTTACTAGCTGTCGCCTGCTGCTTCGCCCGCGTTTCACAGGAACCCGTTGTGTGATCGGGATTAAAAATTAAAAAAAAATCCAGGTCACAAGCTATCTATGTTCCAAATTTCAGACAAATCCGTTCAGCCATTCGAACGTGAAAGAGTAACAAACATCCATACATACTCACAAACTTTCGCATAATATACGAGTATAACATTAGTAGTATGTGCGCTGTATTGTATTTTTTATTAAACGGGACACTAAAATGTCCCAATATGTTATCATTGTTGATGTTTGAATGTACAAACAAGTAACAAGTACTAAGTATTCAGACAGCATATATGTTAATATATTAATATATTACAATGGTTGTTACTTATATTACGTTCTGATAACTTGTCGTCCTTAAGGCCCCATACTTAGTCATCCAGAAGAGCCAATCACCGCATTCTCCCGTTCCATGATTACTATGAAATATTGCGCTCTAAAGTAAATGTCTAAAGATACAAATCACTATTTTTTATACTATAAAAGTAAAGTAAAAAGTATAAAAACTGAAACAATTATCTTTTAGGTATAGTACTAATCTATGTTAATGTTAAATCTGGTGTCAACATTTTAATAATTGAAGTAGAAAGTTGGGTTTTGCTTTCAAAAAAGGGTTAACTTTTTGGTTTTATTCTATCGAGCAAAGTGAAATGAATCGTGTTTTGGAAACACTAGTCTTATAAAGCATATTCATGTTAATCTTGTGTATTTTTGTCACCAGGATGCATGATCACTATGTATGAAAAAAACATTATACTGCTGACGTATTTTAGCATACATGGACCCTTAACATATTTGACATAAGACCACTGATGGCTCTGAATGTCTAATTAAACTTTGCAAAAGGCCTAATGTAGACGGAATATTTATTGTCGCTTACAAAATGTAGCTGCGATTACTTTCTTACATGGACGCGCAAAAACGAGTGTAATAAATATGTTTTATAATCTCTGAAATCTAGATAGGTAAGTAGGTATTACAAGTAAGTACAAGCCCGCCAAAGGGGTAAGCAGAGGTACAAATCAGAGCATTCAAGATTAACCGAAGGTACGTAGTCCCGCAATATGATAGATGGCAAACCTGTCGTCAATTATTGGACGAATATCCCTTCCCGAGAAAGTTTGTTTTATTATAAAAATCATTTTCGAGTTGCCCGACTTGACTCCAACCAAAGGAAATTACTACATGATACTTATGAAATTAAATTATTTTATTTGCGAAATGTTACCATAATCTACCACATTGTGGTGTGCGGAATATTTAAACATTTATAAAAGTTAGTTATTTAATTACACACATTTTGATATTCCAATAAATCATTCATACTTATTACAAAATTCATAATTTATTACAATTTCAAAATGTAATTAATTTAATTGTGTTTTTTGTAAATCTTTCATCTGTCATTCTTTCTATTTGAACGAACTAACGAAGCCTGCCTTTTCTCGTTTTTAAGGCGATTATCACACGGCACCGCTCACCGCCGCTTCGAGAGGAAGCGAAAACGGAGATTTCGTAACGGTTCTAGTATCTTTACGCCCATATCCCAGAAGGGGTAGGCAGAGGCACAACCAGGGCACCCACGACTAGCCGAAGACACTAAGTCCCACAATGTGATAGGTGGCAAGCCTATCGCCAACCGGGCACATTTCCAATCTCGAGCAACATTTTTTTATTAGTAAATTGGAAAAAATACAATTTTTTGTTGCCCCACCCGAGATTCGAACCCAGGACCTCAGGCAATCAAGTCCAACAACTGAACCGCTAGACCACAGAGGCAACAGGTAATTACTTTAACTTACCTATTTACGATTTGTATCTGTGTTGTTGAATTGTGTTTTTTGCAAATCTTTCATCTGTCATTCTTTCTATTTGAACGAACTAACGAAGCATGCTTTTTCTCGTTTTTTAGGCGATTATCAAACGGCACCGCTCGCCGCCGTGCGGTAAGGCAGTTTGCACGCATCCGCGCGGATGGATTTAACGCGGTTGTAAACAGTTTCATAAAGGTCACTAGCAAAAATGGATATAGCTGGCTTTTTATATATTAAATATATTGTGTTCATTCATTTCTACGAAGCAGAAGTCTAAATGAGGCATTAATAGTATCAGAAAAGTACACTGGCGGGGCAGCTACCGNNNCCGCCGCCGGTTCAGGGTCTTCGGGTCCACCACTGAGGAGTGGGCACCAGGTAGCAGGCACCAGACCGCAAGCACCAGCTAGCAAGCAGCAGGCAGCAGTTCCTCCGTAACTTATGCCACGATTAGAATTTTGGCAGCATGAGGATCTCAAGCAGTCTCTGAGAATACTCGAAGCAGACTGTTTCAGAAGTAGAACATGTAGCAGACTGTCAAACTGAAATGAATTTTGAACGTAAAGGTTTCTTACTAGTCTTTGGAATTTTGGTTCTAGGTACATTTTAAAAAAATATAAAATAGAACTTATTTTTTTTAATACCGGCCAGTGCAGTTACCAACTTAGAAAATAATAATATTACAGTGTTAATCGCCTAACACCGCTACTTTATTTCCATTCCACTCATTCTTGGATCTCACTGATGCGGACGTGGTAAGCGAGCATTAAGTCACAGATTATCCGTAGCGCTTTTATATTTGCTGCATTTAGTCATTCCCTTGTTGGTCCGGACTTAATTGCAGAATAGACCATCTGCCTTCCTGCCAGGCAGTTCATAAAAGGCGAGAATCAGAATCAGAATCAGAATAATCTTTATTCACATGAATCATACAAGTGGTATTTGTGCGCGTCGACATTTTTTAAACTACCACCGGATCGGAATACCGGTAGCATAGGCATACCGTTACAACCACCGTGATATCCCACTAGGTGGTACAGTTTCGCAGCAATTCGCCCTGTTTGGTTTCATCGCCTTATCTATTCCTACCGCTTTAACGTCAGTTGACGTGTTGTGGTTTGGAGGGTAAGGTAGCCGGTATACTTACTTTTGCTTGGGTCTTAATATCCCGGCCTCAGGTTGGCAACGCACAATTGACACTTTTAGTGTCCTTAGGCGGCGTAAATTTCTTACCATCAGGAAATCCGTCTGCTTGTTTGCCTTCCAATGTCATTAAAAAAAATCTAGGATAAGCATAGAATGACCCAGATTTAAAGCGTCGTTTTGAAATAGAACCCATTGCTGCAATCACACTGTTCCCTGCACACACTATTCTCTTTACATCCGCAGTGTTCCTTCCATCCATGCTAAAAGCACAACCAAGATATACAATTTCATTTACTTGTACCAACACTACTTCGACAACTATAATCTTACCATTCATTCTGGCTAGGGTTTTTCAAATATTATTACTTTTATTTCTTTTCTTCAAACCCACTGAAATAACGTAGGTATAGATATTTTTTATAATACAAATATAATATTTGGTTTGCAAATAACCAAATTATACAGTAGGTGTCATTGTCAGATAACAGTTAAATTATTTATCAACATGAGCTCAGTCTACTTGCAATCTTTTTAAAGTATAATATAGGTGTTTGGCAATTACATAAAACCATATCTAATATGTGAAAGAAGCACCAAATCTATAAAACTGAGCACACAAAGACCCGTCGCAGTAAATTTACCACAATAGTTATTAACTTATCCAAGCTTAAACGCTTTAGGTTAAAAAATAAAAAAATGTGTGCGTGTACTAGCGTACACTCGCAAGAAGTGAAGAAGTGAAACTTCTTTATGACGTTATTTTTCAAAAACTAATTTACTATATGCAACTTTACAGAAATTGGTTAAATAAAGTTTATTGCCAATCCCTACTCCGCTGCAGAAAGTATACTTCGAATTACGCGTGGTAGGGATAAGAACAAAGATGCCGCGTAAAGGAAAAATGTGACGCGTAACGAAAAAATGTTACAACAATTTTTTTTCGAACCCCTATAAAGAAATTTCACTTCAAAAAAATATCTACCAGGATGAGTCTAGCTAAGAAACCAAACTGATCTTGCTTTAAAGTAGAAAAGATATATTTATTTTATGATAGTCCTGTACCACAAAACTTTAGCAATTATTGAAGTGGTTTGCAATGATCATATATAAAATTCTCGAATCACATGTTCGTTCCCGTACTCACCCGAAACGGCTTGACCTATTCTCATGAAATTTTGTGAGCATATTGAGTAGGTCTGAGAATCGGCCATCTATTTCTCATACCCCTAAGTGATAAGGGTCATCACCCCAGTTTTTTTAAAATAAAATCATAAAAAAATATAGCAGAACTACGTCTGCCGGGTCAGCTAGTATCTATATATAAAAGAAAGTAGGTTTTGTTACAACACTTATAATTCGAGACCTGCATGAGCAATTTTTATGGTTTTTGATTCGTTGGATATGTCTTCGCCCCGAATAGCAGAATATACCTTAAAAACAATAAAAACAAAAAAAAGTATGAAAGTTGTGTTACATAGTTAAACTGATTAGGCTGAAAATTGAAGGGGATCTTAGAACCAGAAAAAGGACACAGGGTAAATTTTATCCCGTATAACAACGAGGAAACTAGGAAAAACATTTTAATTTTTCCCATACAAACTGAATGGGCGGAACGAAGTTCGCGGGAACAGCTAGTATGTTATATATTAATGATAGATGTCCCTGTGGATACAGTTTCACATTTATCTTTATATACGGATTAATATTTGCTTCACTAGCAAATACAGTATTCTGTTGTGTCACTCTGACATGTTTATTTCAATTACGTGATTAGTGCGTAACAACTTGTCTCCATTATAGTTTGAGAGCCGATCGCACTATTTTTTATTTCATCGGTTATTCCAAAAAAAATACTAGCAATTCATTTCTGTCGATAATTACTTAACTGCCTAGTTGAATAAGAGCTAACGGTTACGCCTATTACCAGTAATGTCCACGACTTAATTGTCCCTATTACTGGGCTTTTATTTAATTTCGATTTTTTTTAAAATCCTTCCCCACTCAGTTATGCAAGATATTTAAAATTATGTGTTTGATATATTTCCTCATTGGCTTTTAGTTTGTTGTAAAAGTAAAAATATTATTAAGTGAAGCAAAAACTTTGGACCTTTTTCTTTTTTTTAGTTTTTGTGTAGGAGAAGTGCAGAACGCTTATATTTTCAATAATATTGCTTGCAAAGAAAACATTACACATACGACCGTATATTTGACACACAAGAAAAATATGTTGATAACTATAAAAGATCACAGATGGCGTACAAACTGTATCCTTAATGTTTGGAAACAAAATTGATAAATGAAGATGACGTTCTTATCAAAAAGATAATTAACAATAGAACCTTAATAATGTTTGAACATTAATTTTTAATCATTTATATTAAATAACTTATAAATAAAACTTATTATGGTCGAATTTCTACCACGGGTGACCACTAGTGACGATAGATCGATGGTGTCGATTATCATACATAAAACGTTTAGCAGTATACCCTATTTTTCCCAAGTCGGTTAAAAACCAAAGTTGTGTTTGTATACAGTGGAATTGGCCACTGGTACGTTCCAAAGTTAAATTTGATAAGTTAAACTGTCAAATAAATACAGATAATAAATAAGTTAAGTTAACGGTTTTTTTTCAGTTACCAACAAGACTAAAAGTGTTTTTTCTGTTGTCAAATTTTTGTGCACTACCCCATGTGTGTTTTTGTCACCATTACCCCAGGGTAAACTGGGAAGAAAATGCTGTTTTGGCATTAAGTTCGCCTTTGTACATTTATTTTAGTGCAATAAAGTATTAAATAAATAAGACTTCTAGTGCTATAGTGTTGTGCAAAAACTAGCTCGGGTAAGGATCTACCGCCTCATCTATACCTGCAGACATAATGAGTGCCATGTTCCGGTCCGGTACGGTATCCTGGAAAATTGCAAAATAGGCCCTACAAACCGGCCAAAGGATAGTGACGCACCTATAACGTCTAAGGCGTCTATAGGCCGCAGTAATCTCTTACCATTACTCTCATTACTCTTACCATCTTAGCCATGTGCTCATTAGCTATCGTTGGTCATAAGAAAAAAATTGCATAGCTGCAGCATCAAAATAATATGCCAGTTAAGATATCCAACCATTATAGTATATCTGTGACTAGATTCCGCCCGCGACTTCATCCGCGTAGAATATAGCCTATAGCCTTCCTCGTTAAATGGGCTATCTAACACTGAAAGAATTTTTTTTAAATCGGACCAGTAGTTCCTGAGATTAGAGCCTTCAAACAAACAAACGCTTCAGCTTTATAATATTAGTATAGATATAATAGTGTATTTTCGGGAATGTGTGCCTAAATATTTTTTTTACCTCATGTCTTATATCATCAATAAATAACCGAAGCCTTCTGTTCCTGTCGCGGTTTAAGAAAACATTGACTAAAAAACACACAAAAAACTTAATACTTAATAAAGAACACACTTAAAATATTATGATTTGTTCCTTTTTCTTTACGCTTCTATGCCTTAATTAGTTGGCAGAGGTACAACCAGGCACTCATGACTTGCCGAGAACAATAAATCATCCAATGTGGCTGGTCGGAAGTCTATATAAGTAATCCCGGTCAACGTTGTTTTAAATAGAAAATTGGAAAAATACATTTTCTTATTGCCCGATCTCAAGAAGTCAAGTCTAATACCGGACTGCTAGACCACAGAGGCGATTACAAAATACATTACCTAAACGTTAGTAGGTAAAATTATATCATTTCACTTACTGAAGTTCAAAAATGTATGTTCTTTGGTCAACATAATAGGAGTTTTGAGAAGTTTTGAACAGAGTTATTAGTCTTCAAATTTAATTATCTTATAATCCATTAAGAAAAATATTTTGATAATAAAAATATTTATACATTTTACTACCTAATCTATCAACGAATCCATGAATGGTCAAACAAACTCGGGTACCTGCTTAAGTTCGATTTGTGTTTATCTAAAAGATTTTAAAACTCATCCAAATATGATATGATTTATCTTATTCATGATTAAATTTCAATAAAAATGCAAAATTATTTTCGAGACCTAATATTCTTAATAGTTATAAGTGAAATATAATTATGTCTTCACGAACATAATATTCTCTAAGGCGAAGGCAGAGGAGGAAGATAATAATAGCATTCACGACCCCACGAGTAGCCAAAGACACTAAATCCCACAATGCCGTAGGTGACTAACCTATCGCCAACTGAGTAGGTACATATCCAATCTCTCGAAACGTTATTAGAAATTTGAATTACATTAACATAAATAATAATAGTCATACAAGAAACAAAAACTATGGACCCCTTTTTAAGAAGATTGCGCGGACGGAAGAGTAAAAAAGACACACTTACAGTTTATGTATAGGGAAAGTCAAGAACGCTTCTCTTTTTCAATAATAATGCTTATAATGTGCATTAAATAAATAAATAGAACGATACAAATACAGCCATACATTTGACACACACAAACAAAAATATTGATAACGTTAAAAGATGACAGACGGTACACAAACACAGAAATGAAGATGGCGTTCTTATCAATAATAATGTATATTGAATACTAAAATTAAAAAATAATTTAATTAAAATTTCGAAAATTTCGGTCGAATTTCGAACATTGGGCGACGACTAGTCCATTTTATAATATTTTACGTTTTCATTCTTTTAGCTTACATCAAATTTATGGATAATTAAATAAATATATATAATAGGCCTTGGTCCTCTTGTCGTCACTCATTTTTTTTCCTTGCCTTATAACCGTCTGTAAGGTACCAATACAGATTTTTTTCATTCCATCGTCTATCAAACGTTTTCGCCTGTGGTTTTCGCTAAGTTACCTACCCAATGCCCACTTCCATTATCCATTACAAATCATACTTACGACATTTTTTGAAATCATACTTCTTTTGGCGCAATTGGGAAAAATGATGAGAGTGAAATTTTACGATGCGCGCGCACACCGACAGATAAATGTGACAGTCAAAAGCAACACCCTGAAGTTAGTTGCGAATCTTTTTTAATTATATTTTTATTTTTATTAATTCGATTTATTATTATTAATTCGATTTTTAATTATATTTTATGATTTTTAATTATTGTTGCATGCTATTTATGTATAATTATGTATGTATGCGTTGTGTTATTATTTGGTATTTTTGGATTGTTACGCCAAAGAAGTATACCTTCTTACGAGCGTACATAAGTACACACACTCTTTTTATATCTGTGTTTGTTATCTGTCATATTTCTCCTTTATATCTCCTTGATATTTTCGTTCTTAATTTAACATGTACCTTCTCGCTCTTTGCAATTGCAATAATAATTAATCTCCATACGCATTCATAAACCTTACTTTGAGTTTTACTGGTAAGTTACTTTTAAAAGTTCCTTGCTTGCTTGACCAATGTTGTTTCAAAGCCAAAATTACACGTCTATTTACTTCTTTTAAAATGTTTCTGTCCACAGATAATTGCTGCTCTAGATATATGCAACTTTTTACAAACTCTATGAGGCTTACCACAAAAAATTAGACACCTTTTTAACTAAACATTCTCTAAATTGACATCCAATCAATAACATACCTACTAAACAAGGATGACGTGAGAGCACGTTAATTGTTAAGAATCCAATTTGAGACAGTGTTTGATAAAACAGGCGTTGAACGACTGTTTATTTTTTTTTTGTTAGACGGCATGTGTTTAACATATATAAAGTTTTATCGGGGTTTCTTCTAAACTAGTCATAATTTGTGTTTATTATATATATAATAGATGGTTCTGGAGTGGCGGCCCCGCACCGGAGGACGTAGTGTTGGACGACCTCTCACCTGGTGGACTGACGATCTGTTCATAGTCGCGGGGAGTCGTTGAATGCAAGCGGTTGGTGACCGTGACTTGTGGCGCTCTTTGGCCTATGTCCAGCAGTAGACGTCCTCCGGGTGATGATGATGATGATGATGATGATGATGATATATAAATTTTAGTGTAGGATAATATGCCAAAATTTAAACGTTTTCTATGAACACAGAATAATAATTAAGGTTCGATTTCATTTCAGATTAATCCGTTTGATAATTTCATAATTAATGAAACTTAGGAAAAACTTATAGGTGAGTTGTAAAATAAAAGCCCACGGGGTAAGCCTACAGTCAATTAGTAGTTTTGTACTAAAGTTTGGACTACATAAGGTATGGGAATCTACATATTAATAATTAATAGCACAACATACAGAAGGGACAAACAGAATAATTACCTAATAGTCAACACACGTCTAATGAATACGTGCCTAATGGATATTGGTGATGAAGTTACTTTTTACTGAACCTGCAAGCTTCAAAACAAGGATGGCAAATACAGATGTTACTATGGCAAAAAAGGTAAGCCGCCTACTTCTCTAACCCTTGCGTCATCTTTCAACGGTTCATCATCAAGGCTTTAAGTATTTTCGACAGCTTCTGGCCTAATCGCCGAAAATATCTTACCCTCTATAAGTGAAGGGAATCGTTTAGGAATCAGAAAAATACGATTTGTGAAATAATCGGAGAATGAACCAGAATCAGAAATGTTATTGACCATCTAAACTGTTTTTGTCAAAACTCTACACAGTTGGAAAATCTGCAACTGGATAGAAATTTGGCCAGTGACTGAAATGACCTGAGAAAATTATTACCAACTAGCAAACCCATCTTTTAAATGTGTATATACGTCAAAATTAAATAAATATATTGATTTAACTCGTTGTTTAAGATCCGGACCTAGATCGAGCTTCATCGAGCTGACAAAAGAATGAAACCTATTTTATAATGAATTTAGTATATCAGAAAATGTGTTCAAGATGGATTGCCTTAATAAACACTGGAAATTCATTAAATGGTGCAATGTTAAAATTTTAAAAAATATCCCGACTTAAAGTATAAAGACGTAGGTATGCAGAATGTACAGAAGTTGAGTTGCCTTTTATTTATTTGGGCTGCCTGGTATAAACAAATAATTCCAGTTACTTACACAGGATTGGAGAATAAAAAAATACATCAAATTCACAGTTTAATTGCAAATACGTTGCCTGCAAAAAACCGGAATAACGACAAATGATTTTTTATGACATTGGAAGGCAAACAAGTAGACGGATTTCCTGATGGTAAGAAATTCACGCCGCATATAGATCCAAAGGTGGTACTGGTGCGTTGCCAACCTGAGGCCGGGATGGTAGGCGTCGAGCAAAAGTACTAAAAATACGAGTAGGTATTGTCCAGGATTTTTTTGGGCAACCCATTTGTGTGTTTGTTTGTTTGTGGCACCGAAATTTTGAATAAATTGACCGATTTTAATACCATGATCTTTGTTTTAAATCTTACGAAATTTTGAGGTTTTGTCGGGGTGTTTATTGAAAAGTTTTAATTTTATGAATATTGGTATCATAATCAAATTATTATGAAATATGTTTCATTCTATTATCAGCTCGGTGAAAGTCGATGTAGGTTCGGATCTTCTACTATTATAAATGGATTATGAAATCTCGTTCCTGGTTCTTATCTCAGGCTCTCAGTCAAGATCATAACTCTAGTGCAGGTGGCTAGCAAAATAGGTAATCAATGAATAAATAGTACATTACCATCTTCATTGTAACTTCATCAATGATTTACTGACTAAAAAATTGAATTAAAATGGCACTGTGGTCTTCACTAATAATATTGATTAATTTATTCCTTCACATAAGAAGTGCAAAAATTTTGGTTGTTGTACCAACGCCGTCTATTAGTCATCAAATAATATTTAGACCTATCACTCAAGAACTTGCTAGAAGAGGACACGAAGTTGTGGTTATTACAACAGATCCAGCATTTCCAAAAAATAAAACTCCAAGAAATTTAACGGAAATAGATGTTCACGGACCTTCGTATGAAATTTGGAAAGAAATTCGTATGGAAGTTATGCGTTCAAAGGATAATTTCTCCAAAGTTATGAGTTTATATAAAGGAGCAACAAAAGTTTTTGAAGCTCAAATAAAATTGAAAGAAGTTAAAAATATTATTGACAAGAAATCAGGAGAATTTGATTTGATTTTAACAGAAGCTTGTGCAAGATCAGCTTTGGCTTTTTCGCATGTTTTCAAAGTGCCTTTAGTTGAGATCAGTTCCCTTGGAGCAGTTTCCTTCAATGACGAATATGTTGGAGCTTACACACATCCATTACTTTTCCCAATCCCTTGGTATGAAAAGACCTATAATTTAACCAACTGGGAGAAATTGGATAAACTCTGGAAGTATTGGAATTTTAAAAACGATTATGATAACTTAGAAGAAGAACAAAATAAAATATTGAAAGCTGGGTTTGGAGCGGACATTCCTGAGTTAAATGTGTTAAAGAATAATATAGCGTTGCTAATTCTTAATGTTTATCCATTTTGGGTGGACAATCAACCAGTCCCTTCAAGTGTGGTTTATGTTGGCGGGATTCAAAATAATGTTAGACCAAAGAAAAACATTCCAGAGGTATGTTAATAATCTTTTACTGGCTTGCTTCCTTGGTTTTGAATATCATACAAATTAAGTGCAGTAAAATTGCAAAAAACGAATTCTGTTTCAATAAGTTTTTCAATAATTAAAAAAATGTTTTTGGAACCGGTTCAGGTGTGACGGAGAAATTGATTACTTTCCTTATTTTTGAAGTTGGTTAAAAATACTTTACTGCTAGATAGCTCGTAAATGACGGTCACATGTATATTTTATATGATATTCGAAGGCGAACAAGCAGACGGATTTCCTGATGGTAAGAAATTCACGCTACCTAGAGATACCAAAGGTGGAAATGGGGCGTTGCCAACCCTGGGCTGGAATGTTAGGCCTCGAACAAAAGTAAGTTTACCGGCTACCTTACCTTCCGAACCGGAACACGTCAACTGCAAGCGCTGACATTATGGCAGCAGGAATAGGAAAGGCGGTGCTACCAATCCGGGCGAGTCGCTGCACGACCCTACCACCAAGTCAGATGTTACGGTGTAAGTGACGGTAAGCCTATGCTCGAGCTTTTACGAGCTGCTTGGCACAGGAAGGCAGATGGTCTATTCTGCAAAGGAGCCCGGACCAGTACGGGGGACATTTGTTACAAAGTCTACAATGTGTCGACTCTGTCGTCTGTTAGTGAATAATTTAATATTCAAATTCAAATCATTTATTTGCAAAATAGAGTTACAAATTGAGTTTTTTAGAAATGGAGTGGATACAAGCCTATTTCACCATTTTTGGCATGCAAATTTGTTTTCAAAATTGGCTTACAAATTTAAATATTACCTAAGCATTTTATATTAAAAAATTTGTAGCTATATTATTAAACAATACTTAGTTAGACACAATCCTTTTCCGTATAACAAGTTACATGTCAAGTACTTATTTTCTGTTGGTCAAAACATAAAATAAATTTAAAATTAATATCTGAAATTGTGGGTTAAATGCATATAATAATGCCATTAACAATTAAAAACTACTTTAAAATACAATAAAATCGATAAATATGAGACTTTGCAAATGTCAAAAATAAAATGTCATTATACCTACGAATACATACGAATTATACCTATGTCTAAAATAAATATGTGTTGTTTCAGTTAGATTTACTTCAACAACAGAAAGTGTTGTTGTAAATTATTTATTTTGTGATCGTACATCGTTTCGTCGTTTATTTTGTAAAATCTAACATTTTTCTTTGGCGTTATAATTTAAATAGTCTTTAACAGAATAAAATTGTTCTTGTATTAACCACTGATAAAGCTGTTTTCTAAATTGTGTATAATTCAGATTAGTAATGCTTTTAGGCAGTTTGTTATAAATTTTAATTGCCATACAATATACATTATTTTGATAAAGAGCTAATCGACTACTAGGCAGAACAAGCTTATTCCCTCTTCTGCCACTGCAGCCATGCAATTCATCAAAAGTAGTAAAATAACACATATATTTCTTGACAAATAAGCACATTTGTTTAATATATAAAGATGGGAGAGGTAAAATTTTAAGCATTTTAAATAATGGTTTACAACTACAAATAAAGCTTTTTTTAGCTATAGCTCGAACACATTTTTTTTGGGCAATGAAAGCTCTATGAGAATGAGAAGAGTTTCCCAAAATTATTAACACAGATGAAACATATCCGTAGTATGCATTTAAAGCTGCCTCGATTGATACTATTTGGCTAATTCTTTTTAAAGCAAACACAAATTTGTTAATTTTTTTGCAGATCATGTCGGCATGAGGTTTCCAATTTAAGTGACTGTCTATAATAATACCTAAAAACTTATAGTAGCTAACTTTTTCTATAGGTTCACGGTGGAGTTTAATGAAAAGTGGCATATCTTTTGAATTTTTTGTTTTAAATTCCATAATTTTAGTTTTCTTAGCATTAATTGAAAGATTGTTTCTATTGAGCCAAAGGGAAACGTCCTCAATTGTATTATTAATATCATTTTGAAAATTAACATTACATTTCCCTTTAATTAAAATTGTGGTGTCATCTGCAAATTGTATATATTTATGATTGTTATTTTCGGGAAGATTATTAATGTTAATTAAAAATAATAGTGGGCCCAATATACTACCTTGAGGGACACCTTTTGCATTTATTTTCCAGATAGACCTATAAGTACGTTTTTCTTGGCCACTAATTTTTGATATTTCTGTACATTGTTTTCTCTCCTTAAGATAACTTGCTATCCAGTCATGCGCTTTACCTCTTACTCCGTAGGAATGTAATTTTTTTAAAAGCTTTTGATGGTCTACAAAATCGAAAGCTTTGCTCATATCAAGAAAGATTGCAACTTTTCTGGTTTTTTTTTTATTTAAAGTCTCTGTTACATCTTTTATCAGATTGAAACAAGCTTGTGTAGTAGAAGAACCCTTTCTAAATCCGAATTGATTTTCACTTAATACGTTATGTTTATTTAAAAAATTATAAATTCTATCATACATTACTTTTTCGAAAACTTTTGATAAAACAGGTATTAACGTAATTGGCCTATAATTATTAAGTTGGGTTTTATCACCATTTTTATAAATAGGATTCACTATGGAGTATTTAAGTGCTGATGGATAGCAACCTTGCTCAAATGATAAATTTATTAAATAACTAATTTTAGATGCGATCAGTTTTAAAATTTCTGAGGTTATATTATCAAAACCAACAGACCTTGTATTATTCAATTTTAAAATGATCTTCTTAACTTCGTTTTCCTCAGTTGGGAATAGAAATATTGAGCTAGAGTTTTTTTGAATTCCGTCACATATTATATCGCTGTTTGTATTATCAAAATATGGCTGAGAATTATTAGCTATATTTATAAAATGCTTGTTAAAATAATTTACTATCTCAGCTGGGTTTGTCACTTCCGCTCCATTTACGTCTATAGAATCAATATCATTGCGTTTTAATGATTCATCTGAAGTCACATTTTTAATTAATGTCCAACTTGCCTTACACTTGTTTTTATTTTTACTTATGTAACTGCTACTGTAATATCTTTGTGCCAACATAAAACATTGTTTTAATATTTTTTTATACGTATTGTATTTTTCTTTGAAATTGTTTCGATAGGATTTGGAGTATATACTTTTTAGATATAAACGTCTTTTTGTTTTGCAGGATATTTTTAATCCTCTTGTCAGCCAATTTAATTTAGTTCTTTTTCGGGAAACTTTAACTCTCAATGTTGGAAAGCACAGATCATAAAATAAAGTTAGAGTTGCGTGAAAGTTCTGGAACGCTTTATTAATGTCAGTAATTTGATATAATTCTTCAAAAGATAGAGCTTCTATGCAATTTAGAAATTTATGTTTGTTCTCTTTGCTATAGTTTCTTCTGTATTCGTAATAAAATTGTAAATTTTCAAGATTTTTAATTTCGATGGTCAGCATCTGGCCTGTTTCATGATCTGACAAACCAACATACTGTATTTCTCCCAGTGCGGTTTTATCATTACTTGCAATTAAGTCCAAACAAGCGTTTCGCCTGGTGGGGGCGGTAATATGTAATGTTAAATTGTGATTCTGTAAAATTGATAGTAGTTCATGCGTTGTATTATTAGAATCTATTACGTTAATATTCCAATCACCGCATAGTATTAGCTTATACCCCTTTTTTCTGTAAAATAAGAACTCTAACAACTTTTGTAAATTATTAAAAAATGATCTTAAATTGTTTCTATCTGGAATCCTATATATACAAATGACAATTAATTTATTTTTTATTATTTCTACTCCACAACATTCAAAAATTTTTGATTGCGAAAATGTTTTTATGGCTTTTAAAGGACTACAATCGATTTCACTCCTAGCAAATATACAAGTACCACCTCTGCGTTGATTTTGTCTGCAAAAATGATCACCCAATTTATAGTTATGCAGTTTTAAAAGGTTGATATCGTATTGAGAAATAAAAGTCTCACATAAACATAAAACGTCTAAAATAATGTTTTTCCAAGTTTTCAACAATAACCGACTCTAAGATTTCTATTTTACTAGTGAATCCTGCAATATTTTGATGAAATATTCGCAATTTACCGGGTTTAGTATCGAAAAAACATTTTACAGTTTGTTTTATTATTATTTTTAAAATAGTAAGGGATTGTACCTTTTTTAATAGGAGTATTTGGTATTTTTGAGTTATTATTTATTTTATTATCACTATTTATTTATTTATTTTATTTCACGATCAGATCAATCGGATATTATCCGAGGGTGGTGTCAAGAGTCTCCGAAACCGGCGTGTTTGTATGAAAAGGGTAATGAATGTGAAGGAAGCAAGACAGGTTTGTCAGGATCGTGAGGTCTGGCACTCGATACTCTCTGCCTACCCCGTAAGGGACTTGGCGTGAAGATATGTATGTATGTATGTATGTTATTATCACTTAAAGTCTTACTCTTTGTTTCAATTTTAAAATAATACGGTATCGTTCCTTGTTGTGGAGCTGTTTTAAAATAATGGTTTCGAATTACAGTATTAGTTTTAGGTTTAATATTTTTTTACAATAAATAAAATTGCCAGAACGAGTACAGCCAGTTAGAAAAAATGAAAAAGTCCTGAAATAGGTACCACGTCTGGTTTGGCAACACCGCGATGGACTTACTTTTTCCAACCGCAAAACATAGAAATAATCATTAATGTATAAATCTTTAAATCGCCGTACTCAGAAACGTCCCGTAATGTTTAATCTATCATTATGTCTCTTTACTATACTATATATACTCTTTATAATACTTTGGTATTGAAAATAGTGGTAACTTTATTGTGCATCCACTAAACTAATTTGAAATTAACGCTATTCTTTCAACGTTCTTCCAACGATTGTAATAGAAAGAAATAAAACACGTTTAGTTTAGATTAGTTTGTACATGATATTTCTACAGAAATTTCAAGGAAAACGTTGATTAAAAACGTCACTACTTGACATGTCGGCCTAATGTGTAAAACGAAGCGACAAAAGAGACGCCAATTATCTTATAATCAGTCAATAGGTCGACATTGGTGGAATTTCTCACATGTACCAACTATACTTATTTAAAGTGCATGATATCTTTTTCAACTGAAACAAAAAGAAAAGAGATAGAACATTTTAGTTACCTAGTCATTATATAATTCCATTGTTTTTATATTTGACGAAAACAAATTTGTCTGTACTTAACTTTAAATTTTTAATAACTTAGTTTTAGGAGCAGTTTAATTATGATAATAAAACTTATTTACGATTATTATTACACATCTCATTATGTATTTTAAATTAAAATTACTTGGTGGGTATATAAAACCAAACTCTGGCATTTATTTTAAGATATTCTAATATTCTATGTAAGATGTGTAATTTACATTGAATACTTGTTACTGACTGTATAATATATATACTAAAATTAAACAATTTGAAATTCGTAATATGTCTTTTAACGTCGTTGAAAAAACTTTGTAATATTATAACAGTTTCAAAATGAATCGTATCTCAGTGCTTGTGTTGTGTGATTTGTTATTTCAAGTCAATAGTGCTAGAATTTTAGCTGTATTTCCAATGCCCTCTATTAGTCATCAAGTGATTTTTCGACCAATCACCCAAGAACTTGCTAGAAGAGGACACGAAGTTGTTGTTATAACACCAGATCCCGCATTTCAAAAAAGACAAGCCCCAAAAAATTTAATTGAAATTGATGTTCATGAACAGTCTTACAGAAAATGGAATGAGACTCTTCTAAAGGCAATGATGCAAGAGGATGCTATATCTCAAATAAAGGTTATGTTTGCTGGCGGAGTTAAAGTATTTGAAGTGCAAATTAATATGAAGGAAGTCAAAGACATAATTGAAAAGAAGTTTGGAGAGTTTGATATGCTTTTGACTGAAGCGTGTGTGGCACCAGCGTTAGGATTTTCTCATGTTTTCCAAGTGCCTTTAGTTCAGATAAGTTCATTTGGGGCCGTGTCTTTTAATGATGAATATATTGGGGCATATACAAATCCTTTACTCTTCCCAATAGCATGGTATCATAAAACTTACAATTTAACTTCGTGGGAGAAGATTATAAAATTGTGGAAGCATTGGGATTTCAAAATGTACGTTCACCATTACATTGAAGAGGAAGAACACCAAATATTAAAGAAAGTGTTTGGTGAAGATATCCCTGATTTGAAGTCTTTGAAAAATAATATAGATTTATTGCTTTTGAATATGTATCCAGTTTGGGTCGACAACCAGCCTGTTCCTCCCAGTGTGGTATATATGGGAGGTATTCATCAAATTCCAAGAAATGATTTACCACAGGTATACATACATATTATAATCGTAAGAGATGTGTGTGTTCCCAGAAGATACGAAAAAAAACTTTAGACAAGTTATTGAACAACTACGTACATATGTTTTTCTCCTGAAGGAAAAATAGGGATGCAATGTCGCTGTGGCATCGTGCCATTGTTCTTAAATTCAATTTACGGAAATGTTATGTCAGGAGTTAAATAAAGTTTTCAAGATTAAGATTAAATTTTTGATTTCGTTCGGATGTCCAAAAGATATCTGGCGGGCTGGATTTTTATGTGTATGTTGTTACGGCCTGTATACACTATTCAAAAATGTTTTTAGCTTCAAAGGCACGTCCGCGACTCAAGTCCGACAGTTTGCAAGGTTCAGTGTACTTTCATTATCTAGATACCTTGTAAGTCGCAGCTGTAAGCCGCGTTCGTCAGCCGCCTTTAATGTTTTGCCATTACGCCTATTATTATTAAGCCGCAAACAAACTATACGAGCGACTTACATGGTATAACAGTACAATGAGCCTTGCAAGCTATCGGAAGTAAGGCGCGGACGTGACTTTTAGCGTTTGGACGTCCAAAATATATCTGCGCGTACTAGATGTATATACAATTATAAGTCGTGGCTGTAACCGCATCCGTGAGGCGCGGCTTATAATAATATGTTTCCAGCTTTACTCCTGTTTCTTTGCTCCCAGATCCAAGTTACAGGCTCTGCGAAGATATTTTTAAAATTTAATTTAATACAGCTTTTTTATTTTTCACAGGATCTCCAGTCATATTTGGACCAATCCAAAAATGGTGCAATATATTTCAGTTTTGGAACCAATGCCATACCATCAGCATTACCGCAACATATAGTTCATGGAATCTTAAGAGTCCTCTCTCAAATGCCATATAATGTGCTTCTGAAATGGGATACAGAAGAACTACCAATATCCTCAAAGAACATAATGGTTAGGAAATGGTTTCCTCAGTCAGATGTCCTAAGTAAGTAAATTTTTTAATGTCATTACAATTTCGAAACAGGAAAAATTTTTATAACTTGTAAAAAAATTTGCACATAATCTTCGATATGATCTCCGTACTGTGGGTAATTTCGATACATATCAACTCACATGTCAAAAGTCTTTACTGTTCTTTTACAGACGTATACCTATCGATATTTTCTTGCTTGCCCCCGGAGTCGAAAAATGGTTGCTATATTTTTTTGAAAAATATATTAACGCTGTTTTCATACTTTTAACCATTTTCATATAGTACTGAAGATTGCAATGTTTTATATACATACAAAAATAAATCTCCATTTTACATGGGCGTCACCTCACGTCTGGACGGATGGACCAATTCAAAAATGAAAAAAAATCAAAGTTAGGACAGGACAACGTCTGCCAACTCAACTACTAATTATACTAGTACCAACAATGGTGTCTTCACATTAAACGAACAGGATCCTCCAAGAGTAGAGTGGGATAGATCAGATTTAAAGTGTTTAACATAGTTTCAGGATAAAGAAAGATTTCTTATTATGTTTCGACATCAAGTCATTTTCATTCTCTGTCTCACCTCTCGCGCAGAAGTTACACCCGTTCTGCAAGTGGTAGACTGCCGAGAGTGTTGAGGTCTTTTTCTTAGATTTTTTTTTTATTTATAAGTCATGCATTTCATTTATGCAAAAATATAATTAATTGGATATTTAAATATTAAAAAAATAATTACGAGTTTTATTTAAGGACATCCAAATATAAAAGCCTTTATCACACAAGGAGGACTTCAATCAACGGATGAAGCCATAGCAGCTGGCGTGCCCATGGTAGGAGTGCCAATATTGGGGGATCAGTGGTACAACGTCGACAAATATGTTAAACACAAAATTGGTACCAGAATACACCTGGAATCATTTAATGAAGAAGATTTTAGAAGAGCTATTGAAACAGTGATCACGGATAAGAGGTATGTGAAGGGTATTCCTCCCAAAATATCGGGAGACTCCGTCAAGAATAGTTAACCTTCTGAGCTCGTGGAACGCAATAATATGTCCGGTTTTATTTATTACAATAAATGAACAAAATCAATTCGCCGACCTGCGCTTTACACTCCTGCGCCGCATAAACTCTAACCGTATTATCTGATATTAGTAAACTTTAAACGTATTATCAGAGATTAGTAGATAAACTCTAACCGTATTATCAGAGATTAGTAGATAAACCCTAACCGTATTATCAGAGATTAGTAGATAAGCTCTATTCGTATTATCAGAGATTAGTAGATAAAATCCAACCGTATTATCAGAGATTAGTAGAAAAACTCTAACCGTATTATAAGAGATTAGTAATTATGTATATTGTCTTTGGTATTATTAATAAACATGAAGTAGAGTACTCCATGGTTCTACCTGGTATTATAGTCTTCATTGCAAATTATAAATTATAATACCAACTTAACTTTACCTCTACGTTAGTCCATGTTTATTAATTACGGTAAATGCTGTTCGAAAGCAATATAAATTTTAAACAAAAAACAATAAACTAAGTAAAAAACCTAATAAACAAAAAATAATAAGTAAGCTTATTTCGAAACTCCATCCCTGCCTACGATTTGTAAAAATCCTCCCGGGTTTGTTTCTCCGAGAACCAGCAATCCTAGGTAGGTATGTACTCCAGTTTAAAGCGCGTCTAAATTTTGGTGGCTGCGTTAATTTTTGTGTTTTTAGTGACTCAGTGCTATCCGATACACGATACTCGGTGATACACGAGACGATTCAATCTTAAAGTATTCTATTGTTTAAAAAATCTCACGATATTTCATTAGATCATGAAGATTTCTTGCTAAAATAAACTTATTGCTTGGATACAGACATAGAAAATATAATTGAATTGACTACATGTTTGGATGTCCATCTATTATGATCTCCGAATAGGGTTTTAACGATATAAGGATTCTAACGCAAATCAGCAGGGTTACTTTTGAATCTCGAATTTACTCAAGATTAGAAATTGGATTCGGATTAGCAAAATTTTGTTTTCTTGATCTAGCACATTGTTAAAAATTAAGTTTAAAAAAAAGACAACGAATTCGATATAATAATTTATTTTATAGGATAAAAACGATTTTAGGGTTCTAAGCAAATCAGTAGGGTTACTCTTGAATCACAATTTAATGCAAGATTGGAAATTAGAATTTTGTACTCTTGAACACAATACCTACTAACAAATTATTAACATTTCGTTTAAGAAAATTAACGGATATTATTTAAATTAATTTAATTATTATATCTGATCGGAATTGAATGATTTGATTAACATGTTTAATAGTAGAAAATGACAAAAATACGATTTCAATTTCTAATCTTAGGTACATGAATCGAAATTCGAGAGTAACCCTATTTAACGAACTATATAATAATACCTATAATAATACCTCTGGACAAATCACACAAATTGAACCTAACCCCAAAGTAAGCAAATTATATGCTTGTGTTATGGGTGTTAGTCAACGATACTATTACATATAATTACTTAAATAGATACCAGAATAAATTTAATATAATTAAGGAGAATGTGTCGTAACAGAAGCTAGGATCATTTGTGAATCTGATTAGCGTGGCTGCTAAAAGCGTTTTTGCATAAATAAAAATAGCGAATGTGGAAGGATAACATCTCGTCTAACGATTACAGTTAATCGTCCCAACAAAGACCACAGAGCCTTTACCATGAGTTAGTCTATATTACGTTCGGTAAATTACGTGTCAAAATCTATGACATTTTTGGTCTAAAAATATGTTTCTCTTAGTTAACAAATACAGGTGCTGTTCAAATTTTTCATATAAAATAATGTACAGAGACGGTATTGAGTATAGTAAACTTGACAAATAAACTCATGGTAAGAGCTTAGCTATACTAAAAAACTTCGCAACTTTATAGATAAACTGGAAAGTTTTGAATTTGTATAATTGTCCTATTCGTAAACCGAGTGACAGATGTAATGTAGAATAAGTCTTTATTTTGATAATCGGCGGTACGCGGAATTTTGGGTTCTGTTAAATTAGCAAAATAAAGGCTAGTTCTAAGTTGTGATGTGTTTCCGCAAATTAACGCCTGAATCAATAAAATATTTTAAACCCAGTGTATATTTTAGCAAGGAACTACTTTCAAGGATGATCCATATTCATGAAGTTGCTAAGCTATCAGCACTGTCAGCAATTCAAGCGGGTAGTCCACTTGAAGTTCTGGTAGTAACATGTTACATTTAAATTTTGGTTTATCTAAAATTCTAACCGTTTACGCGATCTAGAAGTCCTAAGATCTAGAAATCCTCGCAAAACTGACACTCAAGATAAATTTCGTTCATAATGTTGCATGCCAACATAACATGGAAAGAAATACACTTACCCGTCCTTATCATCACTCACTTACATTTACACTTTTCCAGCTATCGTGAAAACTTAATAAAGTTTCGAGCCCTCATACAAGATCAGCCACAGCCTCCTTTAGAGCGTGCTGTGTGGTGGATCGAGCACGTGCTGCGACATGGCGGCGCGCACCTTCGACCGCCCACAGCCAATATCTCCACCTGGGACTGGCTTGAGGGGGATTTAATACTGCTGGTACTATCACTCATCATCTCTGCTGTAACAGTTATAGCTGTAGCTTTGTATACCATATGCAAATGCTTGAGCACCAAGAAATTGGAAATTAAACAAAAACATTCATAGGTTTAAATAGTTCGTAAAGTAATAAATAAATTAATTTAGTTACATGCATTTTTATTTTTACAATACGATCCATATCATATGTGTTGATTGCGATATTGTTGGCCAGGATTAAGATATCTGAAGTAGAAGCAAACTATTCACTCTTAGTTTGATCCAAATTGTAATTCTCTTGCAAGTCGACCAGTACTCTTAATATCAATTTCATAAGAATTGGGAATTATAATCAAATTTGTATCATCTCTTGAACACAACATTCGAGAATTATTAACATTTACTTAATAATAAAAATGGTTTATCAACTATATCAAATAGTGTTAATAAATCGCTATATTATATAAAACATTCGTCAGTATTGTGTTCAACAGTTCAAAATGACATAAATCCGATTTCAATTTACAATTTGCATGAAATCGAGATTCAACAGTACCTAACCCTGCAGATTTAATCCCAAGCAACTTGAATAATGAAAAAGTTATAAAACTAATTTTGGAATACATTATACCAACTAGGTACTAAGAATGATGGTAGGTATTATTTATTAGTATGTACCTATTTATTAGTTTGCATCGTGTGACGGTTGTAAATTGGAACATATTATATCGAGATATAAAAGTGGAATTCATCTAGAAAATCTTAATTAAAATGATTAAAAGGCTACAGGTGCGCGTCGCCATTGATGTTAACGAAAACAGTTCGATCGAAATCGCAGCCTACACCAAAGATCCAGATAAAGAAACTCAGTGGGCTAGTCTTTTCTTGAAATTAATCATAATATTACAAGAATATTTCCCAATGCCACCGGTAAAGATAGGCACTGTGGATGTGTGCGTGCAAGTTGTCGTAAATACAGCTTCTTCAATGCTAACAACTAACTGACACAGTTGCATCATGCATGTAATTGCTGCCTCTATAGAATAAAGGACAGGGCCCATTAGCTGATTGTGTCGTAGCAGCGTCGTTGTTGCTTCGCTTTCCTTATCTTATCTACCAGTTTCGTTGCACTCGACGCAACGCATCGCAACGCTTCAATGGGGTCTCACTCTTATACGGACCTTGTCCAAAGGTAACAAACGTTACATATGTTGATAAAATGTGTTAAAGTTATAAAACCGTTTTGGTTTTTCAAATTTGGTTGACATAATCATATTAATATTATAAAGAGGAAAACTTTGTTTGTTTGGTTGTAATGAATAGGCTCAAAAACTACTGGACCGATTTTAAAAATTCTTTCACCATTCAAAAGCTACATAATCCACGAGTGACATAGGCTTTGTTTCATCCAAATCGGTATAGTAGAAGCCAAGTTACGCAGGCGGAGCTGCGTGAAACTGCTAGTAAATTAATAAATTGATCACCGCCAAGGTGACATTGTTGCGCACTCACTAAACTAATTTTAAGTCATTGCTATCACCTCCTAACGATAGCAATAGAAAGAGACGAAATACGCTTACTGCGTCAAAGTACTACCTATACTGTTTTGTGTTTACTGCTGTCGCATTAGTTTATACATGACGCTTCTATAGTCTTTTAATCAGTATGAACACAAAATAGTTACGAAAAAAACGCTCCAAAAACACAAAAAATGCCAGCCGTTTTGACATTACTAGGGCTGTTCAAAAAAAGTAATGTATCGATATCGATATTATATTATATACCTACTTATATCTATTAGGGATGATCGATGGTTAAGTTCAGGTATAAGAATTGTAAATTACCTACCGATTGTACCTAATTGGTAATATCAACTATATCCGAATTCTTAAAGGCAAATACTAAACTGATGAATTATACATACATTTTTCAACATATAAATTTTGTACTTCAGTAATTACAGACAACAACTAAACTTATATGGTCAACTTTCATAGCCTGTCAACCTTAACATGCAGAGACATTGAATTGTATAACGTAGGTCATCGACGTTCGAATCTCAATAAAATGTGTTATGTATGAAATTTTTCATAACTAACTAGAACTATACCACATAGTGCTGGGCAACAGCTGGTACCGACTCTCATTCCATTACATTTCATTTCGTTTCATTACATTTCTCTAAAGCTAACACTCAGTTAGCTTTAGAGAAATGTAATGAAACGAAATAAAAAATATTTTTTTACTTTTTGACAACGTATTTTATTACAATGGGGTGAGCATTATTTTTATATTTATATAAGTTAACTTTTTATATTTACTAGTGGTTGCCCATTGGTCGAAATTCGTCCATAATAAATTTTAATATCTTGTTGATAAAAACGCCATCTTCATTTCTCAAGACCAGCTACTAAACTTTATGAATAGTTAGTGATCTGTGCTCTTTTATTGTTATCATCAATATATTTGTTTGTGTGTCAAATGCATGGTAATGTAGGAAATGTTTTATTTATTGATTTATTGTACTTTATAAGTATTATAATTGAAAATTATTAGCGCTCTGCACTTCTCCTACACATAAACTATAAGTGTGTCAAATTTCAATCGCAATTTTCGTAAAAAAGGGTCCAAAGTTTTGGCATCACGTATTAACACCTATATAGATCACAAGATTCAATATTATTACAAAAAGTCTGTTTATATTACAATTTCCACCACCACTTTACCACTTTCTTTACTTTAAAATAAGCAGTTGAACGAATTCTTCTTACAATTTACGGTGGTTGATATTTTCAATGCCAACATTACCTATCCCTTCATATCTTGTCCAAATATTCTTTTCTGAGAACGTTATTTATCGACAATAACTGTACGAGCATCACTATAAAATTTGAAACAAAATTTGGCATTAAAAGCGAAAATGAGTAACAAAAATGTCGCTATCTCTTTCGGCATACTATCTAAATTTGTTAAAAAGATCCAAAGAATTGTTACTTAGTATATTGTGTCGATTCGAACGGTATTTATATATACCAAAAAGCCAGGCTAACAAGCAGATTGAATTTTTGATGGTAAGAAATTCACGCCGCCAAAAGATATCAAAGGTGGTTCTGGTGCGTTGCCAACCTGAGGCTGTGAACATATCAGTGGCAAACACGCGTTATGGCAGCAGGAACAGGTAAGGCGGTGGTACCAATCCAGGCGAGTTGCTGCGAAACTTTGCCACCTAATAGAATGCCACGGTGCTAGTGACGGTAAGCCTATGCTCGCCTTTTACGAGCTGCCTGGCAGGAAAGCAGGTGATATATTCTGAAAAGGAGCCCAGACACGGGCGATATATTTTATGATTAAATAGTTTCAAGGCTTAGCATATTCTTTATGTAATCTTCACTGTATTTTATTATGAGATACCTGGTAGGAAAATACGACATTCTTAATTTTTTTAAATTTAAATTATCTTATAAAGATAAAAATTAAAAAACAATAGGTGCTTAGTTTAATTTATTATATGACATTTTTATATGTAAAGTATTATGTAACTTCTATGGGTCGTTTAATATTTTTTTAATAGCTAGTCTTCAGATGGGTAATCCTAACAAGTGATTTTAATATCTTTAAGGGATTATGTAGGTAAATTGTCTCTGAATACAAAATTATCTTAATAAGAAACACATGGACTATGGTAACATTGTAAACATCGTTAGACATACACAACAGTAGAAATTTTGAAAAAACAATGGACAAGTAGTTTATTATCTTTTAATACTCTGAGGTCAGAATGTCAAGTCTTTCACATTAGTTTAAATAGGCTACCAACGCAAGTCTAGACGTTCTAAAAGTAGTAAGTGGATGACAATCAGGGTAATTTATCGTATAGATTACAGCCTTTCTCAATAAAAGGGCTGTTTATCACCGAAAACATTTTTCAAATTGGACTAGTAGTTCCTGAGATTAGCTTGTTCAAGCAAACAAACTCTTCAGCTTCATAATATTAGTATAGGATATGGATTCCATATACCGAAACTTTCAACCTTTCACTGGATAACGTGAGGAAATTCAACGATATGACAGACAGTATTATTTAGTAACTACCTGGAGACTACCTTACAACAAATACCATAAAGGTATTTACCATAAAGGTAATCAGACATACTTATAGCAAAATCGATATAAGACAGCTATAAGCGTTCATGTATGCACACTAACCCTAAATTGCCAACGTTTTGGTAGAACAAACAAGAATCAGGAGAGAGTGAGATTGTAACTTTTTTAATTACCTTGCGTTGCAAGGACACCATACATATCTTAAGTTTCAATTTATTACTTCACAAATAATTCCCAGGTACGAGTTACAAGGATTTGTAAGTATGAAGTGTGTGAAAACATTTTAACAAACTTAGTCTGCTACAAGATTCTTACTATGTTGTACAGAAAGTTTATTATTTTAATACTATTCGTAGTTCAAATACATTCAGCAAAAATTCTAGCAATATTTCCATTTCCGTCACTAAATCATCAAATAGTATTCAGAACAATTACGAACGAGCTGGTAAAGCGAGGACATGAAGTAGTTATAATAACAACTGATCCAGAATATCCGAAAGGTGAAGCTCCGGCAAATATCACAGAAATTGATGTGCATGATATATCCTATGAAACTTGGCAACATTCTCTTATGAGAGAAGTTAAAAATGGAAAATCTGATCGCTTTTCTAAGCTTACGGGAATAATGAGAGCATTCATAAAATTATTTGAAACTCAAATAATGACAGATGATGTGAAGAGTTTTATCGAAAAGAGACATGGTGAATTTGATCTTATATTAATGGAATCTTCCATAAGAGCATCCTTAGCTTTTTCTCATATTTATAAGGTGCCCGTGATAGGAATGAGTTCTTCTGGATTTACGTTTTTCGATGATAATATCATGGGAGCATTAACACACCCTTTGCTGTTCCCATATGCCTGGCATCAAAGAATATATAATTTAACACCATGGGAGAAAATTCAAGAGCTGTGGACTCATTTTAATGTTAAACTGTACTACGATTCTCTTGAAAAAACAGAAAATGAGATGTTAAAAAAAGCGTTTGGTGATGATATTCCTCCATTGCAAGATTTGTATAAAAATATTCAGCTAATTATATTAAATACTCATCCTTTGTGGGTGGATAACCAGCCAGTAGCACCAAATGTTGTGTACATGGGAGAACTGAAGAGTAAACCGGCGAAACAGTTGTCAAAGGTAAAATATAAGTACAATTTATTTCGTGAAATAGCAATTAAGCAAATCCAGAAAAGAGGAGTTATCAGTTCGACTACATGTTTTTTTGTATGTTTGTTAAGCAATGGCTAGATCAACCGTCAAAATCAGTTCATTGATTTTGATGGTTATTTTTTTGGAAAATTAGGTAATGTAATGTCAAGATGTTCAAAAACAAACTTTATCATGATCTGACTAGTGATTTTTGAGTTATACTTAACAATGCATAACTCAAGAACGACGAGTGGAATTGATGTAGGACTATCTCGGTATCGGTACATTTCGAAAAAAAATATAATTGCAGTTGGTTTTTTGAAGTATTCTGAGTTAAATTACCTAGAACATGATAGCTAAATATTGGTGGTTAATTCGTTGCGCATTCACTAAACTAATCTCTCGCTATCTTCTTTAAACGATAGTAATATAAAAAGACGTAACACTTTTAGTGCTGCCAATTAGTTAATTAGCTTTTACGTAATATTTATTCAAACTTTTAATCTATTCCACACAACATGTTGATTAAAAACGTCAAGAGTTGATATGTCCGGACTATTCTGAAATATCTAAAATGTTACAATTTTTTTTGTTGCATTCGAAAAACATAGAATTTTTTAACTAAGTTGGTGGCCAGCAGAATTATCACCGTTGTCTGAAATTTTTAAATTCTTAATATTCATCCCTAGTCAAATAGAATCTATTGCTCGCTTATGAATCTTGATGATATAGGTTTTATCTTTGACCGTGATAAAGTGGAGATACAATACCGTCATTAGTTCAAAGCAATGCAATATTCGCAGTATAGTAATTTAGATAAGTAATGTATGTCTTTTAAGAAATACATAATCTTTCTATAACTGCCGCTTAATGGCGTTTAATGGCCGATTTACAGTCTGATAAATTAATCCCATCAAATACATTTTCATTTAAAATGTTACCAAGAGAAGACAGTCTCGCGTTAAATGGTTTGTATCTAAGATGAAAAATGATCAAATAACATGTCGAGCTAAGCTTCATGCTCTCGATGTTCTATCTCTAATTACCAGTTTCTATATTTTTAAACTTGGACTATACATGGCCAATGGCCATGTGGCTCGGCCGTTTCGTCGCTAACTGCTAAATTTAATAACTTATCCACAGATAGAAAAAGGCCTAATAGTGTTTTGTTGCTAAGATATTTTTGTTAATTATTGAAAAACAGCAGCATTTACCTGGCTACTGATATACGTTAGCACTATCTGTCATCTTAGTTAGTTTTGGGCCAAATGGGAACTATAGTTTAATAGCGTCATAGAAAAATAATCGCCTCTGTGGTCTAGCGGTTCAGTTGTTGGACTTGACTGCATGAGGTCCTGGGTTCGAATCCCGGATCGGACAACAAAAGAAAATTGGGTTTTTCCAATTTTCTAATAAAAAAAATGTATCTCGGGATAGGATATGTGCCCGGTTGGCGATAGACTTGCTACCTATCACATTGTGGGACTAAGTATCTTCGGCTAGTCGTGGGTACCCTGGTTGTGCCTTTGGGGATGTGGGCGTGAAGATACTTTAGAAAAATAATGTTAAACAATTTTTCACCACATGGCCCTGTGACGGTAGCGAAACGATTATTTATGACATTACCAAAATACCAGAACTACTGCTACTACAGTTTAATTTAATTGGAAATACAAAAATGTGTAGAAGCTTGACCTGATTAGTGCCTCCGCATTTTATATTCCTGTGCCTGTGCCTGCTACGTCAATGCGAACATGTGGGACTCTTCGAAAGAGTCCCACATGTGTCTTAGGATCCTGGACGGTAGTGAGATAGCAACGCGCAATTATTTTGAAATGATTTTCAGAAAAGGAGGAGATTATATTTTCGGCTCATAATTTTTTTTATATATTGCCTAAAAAATACTTAAAATTTCAGAATCTTGAAGCTTATTTGAACTCTTCTAAAGCTGACGTAATTTTTATGAGTTTCGAGTCAAAGGTTGTGTCATCTTCGTTGCCACAAGCCTCAGTTCGAGAAATAATTAACGCACTGTCACAAGTTCCTTTTAAGGTGTTATTGAAGTGGGACTCAGGAAAGCTCCCTCTGGCAGCCCGAAATATAAAAGTTGAAAAGTCGTTCTCTCAATCAGATGTTCTAAGTAAGTAAATATTAAATTCCCGAATCAGTTTGCGTCGTCAGTCGTCTGAGGAAATAGACCATCTGCCTCTCTGCCAGGCAGTTTGTAAGAAGCGAGCATTGGTAAACTAGGTCATCATCAAAAAGACCAGCGGCCAGTGACCATTGGCAAGACCAGTCGTAAAGTGGAATGAAGCAACTTACTCGGATAGGGGTCCACCGTCTTATCTAATCTTGTCGCCATAATGATAGTAGGGTTAGGACCGAAGGGTAGGTTTGCACTACAGACCTAACGTTCAAGCAACAGGAAATAATATAACAACAATGGTATCTGTAGATCGCGGTTGTCTCTTAACATTGTGAAATTGTTCGCTGACTTCCTATATGAAAAAAAGAAAAGAAAACTTCAGATCGTGGCAATCCAATGGTGGTGTCAAGAGCCTCCGAAGCCGGCGTGTTTGTATGAAAAGAGTAATGAACGTGGAGGAAGCTGGGCAAATCTGCAAGGATCGTGACATTTGGCGTTTCATAATCTGTGTTTATCTCGTCAATCCCCTACAACGTCAGCAACAAGGGCTTTCTCCCAGGAGACCGTACCTCGACTAGGTGATGCGTTCTGGTTATTGGATGATATTTGTGCAACAAGTATAAATGATAACATGTAAGATATGTGTGTCATAAGTTGGTAAAAAATATTTAATTATACCAAAATATTCTACCACATTGCGTTGTGAAAATGTTTTAAAGAAAAGCGACTCTCTGTAAAGTTGGTTTACTGACGATAGTTGAACGTGACAACGTCATAAGACCGGAAGCCGATTGTGCCTCTTTGTCGCTCGTTCCGCGCTCTCGCTTACACTTCAAGCCTTAAATGGAACGCCTCAGAGCAAGGTACCGCCACATGAGTTACGTTTTTTGGTGCGTGCAGCCGGCTCCATTGAATTATAAGACGTTGTAACGTCAAAATATATTAATCGATTATTTAGACATTCGATACAGGAATGTATTTTGTTTAACTCAATGATTCGATAGGCAGCACATCTCTTCTTTCTGATGTTGGACTTCTACTAGCTTATGTAATATAAGACTGTCACTCTTTTTGGTTCCTATAATAAAAGTGTAGAGAGCTAAAATAGCCCAATTTATTATTACATATAAGTTTAAATGTAACTTTGTACTTGTTTCGTTTAATTTGTTTTGTCTAGGTTATTTGATATTTATTTATTATTATTTAATATATATACATTAATTTGCATAACTATTTCGATTGTCGATTCAAAAACCATACTCCTCCTTCTTAAACCCTTTCTAAAATCAGCTCCGTTAGTAGGGAAATTTATTTTTTAATTAACAAATAGACCAACTTTCACGTTCGTAATGTTGCTATGGTTGGAATTTATAATAAAGTCTAAAGTCTAGATTAAGTTGACTTTATACATTCAAATGTTCTTACACTTTTAAAGTTTAACAATTTATAAACGTTTAGTAGGTAAAGTTTTATTTAATACTACCAGGGGACATATATACCTATAGGGGACATAAGTCAGATAAGGGGTCAGCTAGTATATAAGTCTAAATAAAACAATCGGGTAAGTTAGATCACTCATAACTCAAGAATGACTATAGCCGATTTTAATGATTTTAGATTTGTTCATTATGTATTAATTAATTTCAAAAAATCAACTTATAATTTAATAAAGTCTAATCTTAATAAATTTCAGGAAATCCAAAAGTCAAACTCTTCATTACTCAAGGTGGACGACAATCTATAGATGACGCTATAACTGCCGGAGTACCAATCATTGGATTACCGATTCTTAGTGATCAAATGTATAATATTGAAAAATGCGTTCATCGAAGAATTGGTGTCAAGTTGAATATACAAACGATCACCGCTGAGGAGTTGAAAGAAGCCATTAACACAATCTTAACAGATGAAAGGTTGCTCTTTTTTTATTTTTTAGCATGGGTGTAAGCATCAGCCAATAGACATGTTTAATCAATTTGATTAGTTACTTACATCAAGTTCATCACCCGATTTTAAATCTAATGAGAATTTGTTCGATATCATTTAGTATGAATGTGGCTTAAATTTGCTCTAGAATAAACACGATATTTTATTGAATCAGGCGCTACTTTGCGGAAATCCATTATAATTTATAACAGACTAGCAGCCCGATACGTGCTTCGCTACTGACCGCATGAATGACATAACACAACAAAAGAAAAAAAAACAAATGAAAAAAGTTTTACTATGACAGCTCAATCCCCGTCATCCCCGTCTTATTAATCGTTTGCCGAATACTTTAAAACAAAACAAGACATAAAAAATATCAAAAAAAGTCAAAACATTTTTTATCTTATTTTCTAAATTTAGGCATCTTCTTTGCAAGTGAAGATCCGTTTGTTTGACAATGTATACAAAAGAATACAGTGTACTTAAACATTTGGATAGTTTTTAGTTTATTGGTCAATTATTTTGTTTTTGTAGTAAGTTTAAGACGCAGAACATTACATCTAATGCCTCATAATATGGACCTCGGTGGTCTAAGAGGTGTAGGTATTATAGATTATTTTTGTTTACCAGCTTAGTGTTTAATATAATTAATATAATCATTTGATTAAAACAAAAAAAGGCTTATTCTACATCTACAAAAACAATATCTAATCGGGCTTAAATTAGTCAAGTCAAAAAATTCAGTCACTTCAGATCTTAGGTAAAGTGATGGAAAAAACTAAGCTTATCGAGTGATATTTGGCGGCAACGATAAAATGAACGATGCACTTATTTTTACACGTATATATCAGTTGTTCACTTTACTGAACAATATCATTTCAACATTCCGCCCAAGCTGGGTTTTGCTAATTCAAAATTAACACGAAATTCAATAACAACGAAATAAAAAGAAGCATCTTCAAGTCCCAATCTTCAACGAGGTACAAATAGGGACACGGTATCGAATAGAAAGTATCGATACTGTACTCATGAGTAGTATCGAAAGAAAAGTATCGTACTCATAAAAGTATCGTAACAAAAGTATCGATACCTCAAAGTATCGAGTAATTTTCCTAAACAAGGGGGAAACCGCGGGCAACAGCTAGTACAATAATAATAAAAAAAATATCTTTAATTAAAACTTTATAAAAAAAGGATAGGCACAAAACAATCTTTAGGCAAACATGAACACATCAAAGTTCCCATTCCTCCTCCGTACAATCACTTAAAAATACTGCCAAAGTTCACTCTTAGTAGGCGGCATTGTTCTAATGACTTGACTCAAACGTCGATACACAACACAGCACAAAATACTTAATACTGAGTTTAGTTTACTTTTATATATATATATATACATACTTATAATACATACATATATATATACATACTTTTATATATATATATACATACATATTAAACTATAAATAGTAATACAATGTTCAATGAAATGTATGAATGTAGCATACAGCACAGAGACACAGAAAAACGAATCGCTAGCTAACTAGGCTGCATGCTGCATTCCGAACAGTGTTGCCACCTCAATTTTTGAATGGGGGCTTTTGAAGAAGCCAAAAAAGGGCTAGATCGGGCTCGGAGTGAGTGATTGGTTTGATCACGACACGATTAAACATAAGATCGCAAGTTTTAAATGGGCGATTTTAAGATTTATTCGATACGATACCTGTTGAAAAGTACTTAATGAATAAAAGTATCGAATGCAAAGTATAGAGTACAAAAGTATCGGTATCGAAAGGTAAAATACTCGATGATACCACAAGGTATCGATACTTTTCTCGTGTCTCTAGGTACAAACAGGGCACCTCCTCTAGCCGAAACACTAAGTCTAACAATGTTATAGGTGGTAAGCCTTCCGCCAATCCGCCAATTGGGCACATACTCAATCCCGAGCAATGTTGTTTTTTAGAAAATTTAAAAGCACGTTTTCTTTTTGTTGTCCGACCCCGAGATCGAACCCAGTACCTCTTGAAGTCAAGTCAAACATCGGACCGCTAGATCACAAAAGCGAAATAATCACAAAATTTAATATCTTATTACATAATAAAAAGAATAGAATCCTTATCTACTACTAATCCTAACGGCCAATAATAATAACCTATCTCAGATCAGAGTTCATGATATTTTAGATCAGTTGTTAGGTAACCGCAGCTATTTTTCAATAACTTTCTTGATCTTTGTTATATATATTATTGATATATAATATATATATTATTGATATTGGCCATAAATGTGTATCACGTCCTGTAATTCCATATCAGCAATGTAATTTCTAGTTATCGAGAGAACATTGTGAAGCTGCGAGCCCTGATGCTGGAGCAGCCTCAGCCTCCACTGGAGCGTGCCGTGTGGTGGATCGAACACGTCCTGCGACACGGCGGCGGACATCTGCGTCCGCCCACCGCCGACCTCTCCTTCTGGGACTACCTCGAGATGGATCTCGTACTTCTCATACTCGGTTTAATCACCTCTGCTGCGTCAGTTCTTGCTGTAGCTGTACATCTAGTGTGGAAATATATTGGTGGTAGATCAAATAAAATAAAAGTCAAGCAATCCTAAAACTGTCTATGTGCCTGCTAAGCCACAATTGCTTACGTGTACAATTACGAAATAGGCCACAGTATTTGTTTGTATCTGCAGCAGACACAAGATACTCGTATTGGCGACAATTTAGTTGCGCATTCATTGAACTAATTTTAAGTTATCGTCACCTTTATAAGCCAGGAAACAAGCACACGATCTCTCCGGATGGTAAGAGATAAACGCGACCTGTGACACTGTGCTAGTCTACCGGCTACTCTCCGGGCCGGAACATGACTCAGTCTTCATGGCGGCAGGAATGGGTAAGCCGGTGGATGCCTACCTGCCCGGGTACCTACTGCACGGGTTGCTGCACAGCACTTTACCATTTTTTTTATTTTTTTTTATGATATTGGAAGGCAAACAAACAGACGGATTTCCTAATGGTAAGAAATTCACGCTGCCTAGAGACACCAAAGGTGGTAATGGTTCGTTGCCAATCTAAGGCCGGGAAGTTAGACCTAGAGCAAAAGTAAGTTTACCGGCTACCTATCCCTCCAAACCAGAACACGTCATGACATTATGACGGCAGGAATAGGTAAGGCGTTGGTACCAATTCGTGTGAGTCGCTGCGAAACTCTGTCACCTAGTCAGATGTCACGGTGTCAGTGACGGTAAGCCTATGCTCGCCTTTTACGAGCTGCCTGGCAGGAAGGCAGATGGTCTATTCTTCAAAGGAGGAGAGCACGGGGGGCAAATCAGTTTTTTTTATTTTTATAACCACCAGCTGTTATAAAAAGACACAAAATACGTTTAGTGCTGTCAGAATAGTTTGTACATGTCATTTCTACAGAATTTTAGTGTATTCCTCGGAAAACGTTGATCATAAACTCTCATGACGAGTTAACAAATGAGATATTCTGACAAGTTCCATCTATTTTATTTTTGTTTCATTGGAAAAAGATAGCATACCTAATTTTTAAAATGAATTTAGTTCGTAAGCACCAACTGAATTTTTAAACTAAACTATTTTTTTTCATTTATTGTAATTTATGAAGAATACATTGATTAGTTAATTATTATACATATAAATTGATATTTTTCAAGGAGCACTAAATTTGTTTTATTGGATGTAAATTAGGCTCGAAAATTACAAATAAAATACATGTATTTTGAGACTTGGAATTGCCTAGCGAAGCACTTCCAAGAACTTTCTCGTACATACTTTTCTAAATTAGAAAACCACCTTTGGGTGGTGGTTGCCCTCTGATAGCAGCAGCCAATCATTGTGTGCCCCGAGACGGAACCATCTTCGCTTCGCCAGAGGCCCCGTCACGTGTTTTTAGGCCCCGATAACCCAATCACCGAGGTAAACGCCTCATACAGAACACAAACAGACACGAACCCGCGACACCGCCGCCGCTGGGGGCGGCGAAGACCCTTGTTTCGCCCCGGGGCGGACCACAGACACGATTTCCTCCGACCCAAACCACGATCTCACCCTTAGCCAAGGTACGGTCTCACAGGCATTTTGTTGAGTGGCGAGCTACAATCCCTCCAAAACAACCTACTCAGTAATCAGAATGCAGTACCACGTCGACATTCTCCGTACCCGTCTTCCGAGGAAGGCTTTGATGCTGGCGCTGTAAATAATAATCATATCCGCATAAATAATTATGTTACTTTGATAGGCCACAAAGTCCGGGGAAGTTGTATAAACCGCAAGAAACACAATTGCCATTAAAAAAGTGTGTGTGTGTGTGTCAGTTACGACGCACGATTGGAGTTTACTCCTTACGAAATGTATCTTGCAGCATACATGTCTCCTACAGCAGATTTAGTTATGTTAATTCTTCTTAAATTAGTATCATCGCAGACATTAGAAGTGTGATCCAAATAGTCAGTATTTTGATAGATAGCGACTCCTCCTAAACGGAGACTACGAAGTATCGCGCAGGAGGAGATCCCGAGAATGAGATACAGCGTGTAATGTATTCCACCTGCACTTCACTCTTCCACACGTGGTCTTGTTGGTAACGATACTTTTAGCCTTTACTCCTTTTTTTTAAAATTGCCAGGCAAGTATGCAAATGGTCTATTCTCGGGGACTCGGACCAACACGGAGAAAAACACAGTGTTGTAGGTATTTGGTCACGAATTTTCCTTTACATAAAACAACTTCGCAGCTATCTCTTAAACTAACTAAAATAAAATGATGAAGTAATATTTGCACAAAAGGACTATCATCCCGGCTTTAGGACCGCGACGCGACTTCTATAGGCGACGGTCGTCTCTTACCATAAAGGAAGCAGTATGTTTGTTCGCTGATCCACACATTAAAAAAGTGCTTTAATTATGTTTAAAATGAAACGCCTGTTCAAATTATATTGCAAAATGTTTTTTTGCTTAAAGTTGGTTTTTAGCTTAAAACTTTGCTTAAAGTGTTGAAAATGGCTTGTGTTTTTATTTGACTTCAAAAATATTTTAAATCCATACCACCGTAGTATAAAACCTGATTACTGCCGAGATGTCTTTATGCTATTTTCCTGCTACACAGATCTGTAGGGTTACTTTTGAATCTCGAATAATGCAATTTTGGAAATTGGAATCGGATCTGTAACTTTTGGTACTCTTGAACACAATATTAGCGAATTATTAAAGTTTAATTAATAATAAATAAAAGATGATTTTATTAGATTTAATTGAATTTTGTTGTAACTAAATGTTAATCATCCGTTATTACTGTGTTCCAGAATAGGTACCTAAAATGACAAATCTGATTAAAATTTCCAATTTGCATGAAATCGATATTCACGAGTAACCCTACTAGAGGGTTACTCTGGAACCTTGATTTATGCAGTATTGGAAATTTGAATCGAGTATATCATTTAAGGTGCTCTTGAGCACCATACCGGCGAATTATAAAATCGCAAAGCGGAAGGGGACAATTGGACTTCCACTGCACCAGAAGAAATTAATACTTTCTGGTTTTGTCGCGCCGAAAATTAGTACAAATACTGAATTGCAGATATTCTAACCATTTTTATCCCCCACTACTTTTAAACGGTTGAAACGATTTTCATCAAACATGTCTAAGAACACTCGCATCTAAGTTACCTTTAATAGAAAAACTAAATTGAAATCACTGCATCCGTTCGGGAGCTATGATGCCACAGACAGACAGACACCCCTCTTTTTGCTTCGGGGGTTAACAAAATAAAACGATGAGAATTCTATTTCGATGTTTTTAACCTATAACATACATATTTTAAGATTTATAAGATCTTTTTACAGTAAATAAATTAATACATCTTAATCACTTATTACTCTTGACTTAATAAAAAAATATTTTACATGTATGATAAATCTAAGTATAAATAATTAAATAAAATAATATAAAGGCATAAGTTAAAGTTGGTAATACAAAACCAAATATTATAAGGATACGCACCTTGTTAGCATGGAAAAAAGGTCTATAATGGGTGCCTAAATAATATATCACTATGGGCTAAATATACATTTTAAATGACTTTCGTTTGAACTGATTATCTCTGTGATTTTTATACATTTAAAGGGAAATGACTTTTCTTAATAATAAGTTATTCCAAAACAATGAGACTGTTGTTACATATATAGACATTTTATGTGATTGTATTGTCGATTAGCAAAAATCATCTATATTATACTAATATATAAAGCTGAAGAGTTTGTTTGTTTGAACGCGCTAATCTCAGGAACTGCTGGTTCGAATTGAAAAAATCTTTTTATGTTGAACAGAACATCTATCGAGGAAGGCTTTAGGCTATATAACATCATGCTGCAACTATTAGAAGCGAAGAAATAACGGAAAATGTTAAAAAAAACTGGGAAAATTATTCATGCATGAGGGCTTTTTTGCCGTTTCAGGATCAGGCTCTTTTGCTAAGCTCATTTTGTTTAAATATTTGTTGAGTTTGCAGTGTCCTGTTAACGCTCGGACTAAGATCCTGAGCTCTTTTTGTTGCATGTTCATTGCAATCGATGGTGCAAAATCCCGTGACAAGTGTTTTAGCGTGCTGTTGGCCTGCAGTTTTCAGCCAGTTGCACACGCTTTCTTGCGGAGTCCAAATCTTGAGCAAACTTTTAGAATCGCTTCTAGCAATGCCACATACCGGTTCAGGTCCTGTAGGGAGAGCGTCTGAGCCCCTTCTAGAAAGTTCTTCTGAAGCTTCATTTCCCTTAACATCTGTGTGTCCAGGAACCCATTCAAAAGTTGTTTGTTGTTTTCTCCAAGCTTGCTTAAGACTTGAGCACATTAAAAAGTGAGCTTGGATTTAAACTCGACTGAATGCAGTACTTTCAAAGCTGCCTGACTCTCCGACAGTATAATGATATGCTTATGAGAATAGGAGCGGCCTAGGTTTTCTTGAGCACAAACCAAGATGGCATATATTTCGGCCTGATATACACTAGCGTGAAGACCCTACCTTACGTGCTTGCTGAATAACGGCCGTTGGTAGTAGACATCTGCTCCCTATCCCATCTTTTCTTGATCCGTCCTCTGATTCGATGGATCTTGGTACTCCGTTAAGCCATTCTTCTGTACTGGTTTAAGTAATATCGCACAGCCTTTTGAAACTGTAATTTATTATTGCTTTGCAGTGAGTATATTGTAAAGTGTCCTGAGAGTTGAAGGTTGCCAGCTACTTTGGCCTTTCTTTATTATGCGGAGCGTAGCGCGTTTAGCTTCCCGTTCTACATGAATATGTTGAGGGTGCAAGTTAACCTAACACCTTGTGTAAGTTAAACACTGGTGCCCATGCAGCAGATAATTCTTTGAAGGTTCGACATGGTAGTTTGGCATGTTACTAGGGGCGTTCTGCTGTTCCAGACTACACAGCCGTAGAAGACTATAGGTGTTACTATGGACGTATAAATCCATAGAACAGCCTAGGGTTTAGGGCCCCATTTAGGTCCCAGTAATCTATAGCATGCTCCTATGGCATTTTTAGCCTTCCTTACAGCCTGATCTATGTAAGAATTCCAGGTTAATTTCTGGTCTAGAGTTAAGCCCAGATATTTAACTTCTTTAGAAAAATGTATAGTCATTCCAAAGAAAGAGGGCTCTTTCAGCTTATCCACTGAGCGCCTCTTAGTAAATGGAACTATAATAGTTTTGTCGGAGTTCACAGAAAGTTCTAGTTCGCTGCACCACAGGTTTACTATACGTAAGGCTGATTGCAGTAAGTCTGAGACGGTGGCTTGACAACATCCTATTAGAGAGGTCAACAAGTAGTCTGCATAGCCTTGTGTTTTGAAGCGAGCATCATTGAGTTCATAATAATAATAATAGTCAGTATCAAATAATAGTCATATATCACTAACATTGATACAAATTGCTTTGGACGTCATCAAGCAAGTTTTAACCAAACAGCCGTCAAATAGTTGACATTATAAAAAAGTCAGTCAGTCATAATAAATTATTTTGGTATCTCAAAACTTTTCCACCTGACTGTACTAAACAGCTTCTATAATTTTATAGTGGAAGAACCGTCAGTGAAAAAACTAATGAAATAAAAAGGTGTTGTTTCGTCCACTGTGGAGGAAAATTTTGTGAACGAAACGTCAGCAAGCCGGCTCCTGTCCCTTGCTAGACTTTAGTAATATCTATTGTATGGTCTATATGAGATATATATATATATATCAGTTTTGCCAGACATTATGTTGTCTGACTGATAACATAGCGTGTAAGGCAGTGACTGAAATTTATCATCACATTCAAAATTTCGATATCTTCGGCGTTGACAGACGTCCGAACACCGAACTATGTTATCACATGCTTTTACGTGCTGAGTAATAAAAACGTAGATAAAATGTCATCACCACACGCTATCTAGGTCATTCACCACAATTTTTTTTCTATGTTATTTATTTGTTGTTTATTTTTTAAAAAGGGACAAAATGTTGCAACCGAATTAAAGCAGTTATCCTTAAACGGATGAACTGGTTTTTGGAGTACATACGTAACATCAATGATAGTAAAATTTTGTAGTATTATTGAGTTTATATGAAGATGGAGACGTACAGGAATACCATCATCTATGGACTTGATCGGTCTTTAAAAATACTTTTTAAAATTATACCTATATAAAAAAAGCTTTGCACAAGCAACTTTTTTTGTTAAAAACTGATAAAATACTCTAACATTTTTGATTGATTAAAAAAAATAAAATGGCTGGTAAAAATGGCGTAGATTTGTTACCTACCATTTTTTTTTATTTCTTGCACTTTTTTGTTTGTTGTACATGGAACCAGAAGTAGCGACCTAGAAGAATAATTATTCTGAATTCCTAGATTCGCTGCTATTTGGAATTAAAATAAATAGCTTTGATCACACAATTAAATCCTTGTCATAGGTACGTCGGGTATTGTTGTAATAAAAGTATTTTAAACAATCGGTCAATCAAATAAATGTTAGAACAGATAAAAATATGTAGATGAAAAATACAATTATCATTTCAACTGTACATACCTAATAGATAACAAAAACTATTGTTGGTACAGTCAGTTACAATAATACAATGAAAATACACAAGAGCAAAGACCAAAAGGTACCTATAAACCACTGACATCTTTCCTGCTTTACTTTTTTTTTGTATTATAATATTATTAATTAATTTATATTATAATATTATTATTATTACATGTTATTAGTGTTGTATGTATTTATACTAAACGTGACTATTAAATTGCCGGGAACGTAAAGTATCATGACGAAAACCGTCTTCTCGAAATAGTAATCAATCCCAAACTAAAATCAATCCATAAGTTTCAAATTGCATTGAAAACCAGCATGCACAATGCCAGTTTATATAAAATCTAAAAGCGGATATATAATTTATTACTGCAAAAGACCAATATGCGAGGAGATATTATGGAGAAATACTAAAGGACTAGTGTTAGACCATATACATACCTACTACCGAGCATTAAGCTCTACAGAAGGAATTGCTATAACATGGCCATAACAATATTCAATAAACTATCTGAGCAATTTAAAGAATATACTCGCAATATATATACATTTAAACGTAAATTATTTTAATGGCTATTGAAAAAAAAGAATTTAATCCTTAAATAAGTTCATTTCCGTCATAAATTGTATTAATAATTAAAAAAGCAAAATACCTTAATTAATATTTTTTTAATTTATAATAATATAAATAACATTAAATTTATGAACAATGTATCGCATTGATATATGTATTTTAATTAAGTATAAAAAACATATGGATATCTTAAATATCATCATAACATAAATAAATGTATTCAGAGAATATTCAATATAAATTAAAATAACTTCTTATCTTAATTTAGTAACTAGGATATTAATAGAAAAATAAATACATATATAACACTTTACTGCTAGTTTAGTTTAGTAAACATTATAATGAACATAATAATGTGTACATACAAATGGATTAATCAATTAAAATATATGTCTAGTGTAAATGTTTATATGTTAAACGTTATTAATAATTGTAATTAAATTATTTAAGTCAATTGTATTAACACTTTCTTTAATTCACCAACAAAACGTAACGTGAAAGTAACAAAAAAGTGACTTATTAAAGTTGTATTAACACTTTTTTACGCCAACTGTACATTTGAGATTATATAAATAACGATAATAAAATGCTCAGGAGTCAAGAGCAACAACTTGTTTACGTTTAGTTTACATTCGTTACCATGACCAAAATAACGTTTGTTTGGTTATTATGTGCGTGTTTCGCTCCAATAAAATCAGGCCGAATTTTAGCGGTACTACCTATGCCATCAATCAGCCACCAAATCGTATTCTGGCCTCTCACTCAAGAACTGGCAAGAAGAGGACATGATGTCGTATTTCTCACCTCTAATCCAGCATTCCCGAAAGGGAAAACTCCAGCTAATCTTACTGAGATAGATTTGCACGATATATCATATAAGATGTGGCATAAAACTCTTGCCGAAGAAGTCACAGAAGAAAAGACAGATATGATATCAATGATGTCAGGGTTTTACAAATCTGTGCCCAAGATATTCGAAGAGCAAATGAAGATTAAGGAAGCAAAGGAATTAGTTGATAAGAAAAATGGTGATTTTGACTTATTAATAACAGAAGCTTGTGTCAGATCCTCTATAGGGTTCTCTCATGTGTATAAAGTTCCACTAATTCAGTTTAGTTCGTTTGGATTTCCTTTATATAATGAAGACTATGTAGGGGCACCACATCATCCACTTTTATTCGCAAACATATGGCAAAGGAGGATCTACAATTTGACAAGTTGGGAAAAGATTAGGGAATTTTGGTATTACTGGAGACTGAAGTGGAATTTCCAAAATTTGGAAGATTTTGAGAACGAAATTATGAAGAGAATTTTTGGACCTGACATTCCGCCGCTAACCAAACTAACTAAGAATATTCATATGATTCTTCTGAATGTACATCACCTGTGGGCCGAGAACCAGCCAGTGCCCCCTAGTGTTGTGTACTTAGGAGGCTTACATCGTAGACCAATTAAGGTGTTACCTGAGGTAGGGTGTTTTATTAATTTTTGGTGGTAGAGAAGTCTGTAATTTTTACACAAAGGGTTAGTACTTTTCCTTAAGGTCGGCATTGTAGTATTGCCACATTTTGTATTTAAATAAATATATATCCCTGGACAAGTCACACGAATTGAATCTTACCTCAAAGTAAGCAAATTATATGCTTGTGTTATGGGTGTTACTCAACGATGCCTAATATATAGAAATCCTTAAATAGATACCAGAATATATTTAATAAAGACACAGACCCAGAAATGTAGACATCTAAATGTTCATCACACAAATGCCTGCCCCCGTCGGAAATCGAACCCGAGCCTCCCGTTTGGTCGATGTAGTTAGGCGTGTACGTTAGCCACTCGACCTACGAGGCGGTCAAATATAGATATATAAAATATAAATATAGACGGTGTGAGTATTTTTGTTATCAAAAGTGCATCTTTACTACATAGTATAAAACAAAGTCGCTTCCTCTGTCCCTATGTCCCTATGTATGTTTAAATCTTTAAAACTATGCAACATATTTTGATACGGTTTTTTTAATAGATGAAGGTTTATATGTACTTATATTTCATAACCGTGCAAAGTCCGGGCGGGCCCCGACTTGCCCCATGTTGGTCCGGGCTTGTAGAATAGACCATCTGCCTTCCTTGCCAGGCAGCTCGTGAAAGGCGAGCATAGGCTCACCGTCACTAACACCGTGACATCTGACTAGGTGGTAGAGTTTAGCAGCGACTCGCCCGAATTGGTACCACCGCCTTACCTATTCCTGCCGCCATAACGTAATGACGTGTTCCGGTTCGGAGGGTAAGGTAGCCGGTAAACTTACTTTTGCTCTAGGCCTAACATCCCGGCCTCAGGTTGGCAACGCACCATTACCACCTTTGGTGTCTCTAGCCGGCGGAAATTTCTTACCATCAGGAAATCCGTCTGCTTGTTTGCCTTTCAATATCATAAAAAAACTGCTGATAAAAGCTGTTGAAATTAGAACATTAAAAACCTATTTTAACTAACACTGTTGTCCTCCTCATCGTTAACGTAGTAACAAATATTTACTTCAGTGTTAGTGATTACTCTTTAGCTATACGCTGCAATGCTGAAACATTGTCTGAGTGAAGTATTTAAATTGCAACCGATTTTTTTACAGACAATCAATCGGTTATGTTTGCCATGAAATAGCGCTAATATTGATATTTTTTTTTAATATCCATTACTGAATTTGATTTGTTTATAATAATATTTTATATCTAAATAGATATCATTATAAATTATATCGATATCGAGGTCATTATAAATTATAATGACCTCAATTAGGCCCATGAGCATTTAAACTTACTACAAATAACACTGAAGTTAAAAGTTTCCAATAACTCAGTTAAGCCAAACTCAGCTCAAAGCAAAATCAAGTCAAACAAAGCAATCTCAAACTATAAAAACTATCACTAGATTAATTAAAATAAAATAAGCATCTTCAGGCTCATATCCCCGAAGGTGTAGGCAGAGGCACAACCAGGGCACCTATGACTAGTCGGAAACACAAAGTACCACAATGTGATAGCTGTGGCAAGCCTATCGCCAACCGGGCACATTTCCAATCCCGAGGAACATTTTGTGGTCTAGCGGTTCAGTTGTTGGACTTGACTGCAAGAGGTCCCGGGTTCGAATCCCGGGACCTCAAGCACTCGCATCACGTTAGTAAGACAATTTAACTTCATAAGAGTTAACTAGATGTCTAACGTCAAAAAGGAGTCAAGAGGTGAGAAAGTGTTAGGTTCATCGATGTTTTTAAGGTATATATTATAGGAAACACTCTGAGATGTTATGTGGTTTGATTCAAGCCGCTGAGTTTAACCTTCATTACAACAGAGCTTAAGGTATCATACCTATCACCTTGATACTCGTACGTGGCTTCCACTACCGTGCGATTTTGAAGTCCTCTAAAGTTCCTCTAAAGACGCCGCACAACACCTTTGTGGAACGCCGCACAACCTCGTAGAAGGGCGGATATCAAACAGATACGACTAAAAAACCTTAAAAAAGACCTTATTATTATTAGACTTATTTCTTAAAGGTCGACTACTCATCAGTAGTAGGTACTCCTGGTGTTGAAGATATCCGTTGGTGATGATCACTTTCTATCAGGTGACCCACATGCCCGCTTGTCTCCTCTTATACTTAAGTATATCATCAAGTCCGTGTCACGGCCGGCACTAAGTCCCACAATGTGATAGTTGACAAGACCACCGCCAACCGGGTACATATCTAATCCCGGGCAATGTTATTTTCATATGAAAACAAAAATTTCTTTGTGTTTCCCGAGCTAAATATCGAACCTAGGACACCATGAAGTCAACGTAAGACTGGACCGCTCTAAAAAACTTTTATACATAAAAACTAAGATCTGACTACGCGATTAAAGTCCGATTCTTATATTCAACGAATCGTAATCTGTTAGTATAACCATTGGTTGTTTATCTGAAAGTAACGAAGCGTTGCTCAAAGTTACACAAAATACTGTGAGTTATTAAAATACAACAAATGACCGTGTTTTTTTTTACTATTCGTACAAAAAACTACCGTTCGTAAGCAAAAACGACTTGTTTCTTGATTATAGGAACCATTTGATAATGCCTTTGTGCACCTAAGTTAAACATTATTATAAGTGTAAAAGTGTGTATTTTTTTTGTAAATTTGGTGCATAATAAGGTGTATTCATTCATTCATTCATTCAAGCATAATCTACTATACTATACTATACTATAATCTACTAATTATGAATTGATTTTAATGATTATTTATGAAGCAGGTTTTGTTTGCAGGTAGAACTAAATAAATTAGATGTTTTATTTAGTCGGTTCTAATTTATAATGATAATTAATCTAAGTACGTATACATTTTATCAAAACTAAACACAAGGTTTTAAAAAAAGAAACAAATATAAAAATTGTCAACAACATTATCAGAAGCACGCTCTTAAATTTCAGTGCTGATAAGAAACCTCTTTAGGAAATAAACTTGGATTTATATAAAATAGGAATACTAGTGAAATTATAGTTGCTTCAAATTATACATACCTAAATTGAATTTGACCTTTTACATATACTTGAGTATCTTCAAGCCCATATCAACAAAAAGGCAGGTAGATGCGCAACCAAGGCACCCACGACTAACCGAAGACACTAAGTCCTACAACGTGATAGGTAGGTGGAAAGCGTATCGCCAACCAAAATCAATGCACGGGCAACGTTATTTTTTTATGTTAATGGAAGGAACCAACACGGGGACATACTACTACTTACTTATACATATACTCCCCAAAATATATTTATCTAAATTTTTCTAAGGCCCTACATTTTCTCCGCGTTTGTCCGGGCTTCTTTGCAGAATAGACCATCTGCCTTCCTGCCAGGCAGCTCGTAAAAGGCGAGCATAGGCTTATCGTCACTAGCAATATCATAAGAAAAAAGTTTCAGTCCTAAGACGACTTTGTTTTTAACCGACTTTGTTTTTGTTAAAAACCGACTCCGATTTAGAAAGTAAGTAGGTATGTATATCATAAATATAAAAAAAAAGTATTTTCCTCAATTTCCTTAAGATTATATTAACAAATCCAGCCTTGTAATGAGACCACGTTGAGAGCGCGTTCTTATATATAAAACTAGCTGACCTGGCAGACGTTGTTCTGCTATTTTTTATTTATTTATTTAATATTGTACACAATTTATGACATAAAACATGAAAAGTAATAAACAGAAATGCACAAAAGGTGGGCTTACCTCTAACTCTACAGATTTTTTTCTAGCCAACCCTAAAAATTAGAATCTGTGATGAAACAGTGGAAGGCATCATGCACAATAAATAAATAACCTAAACATAATAATATAAACAAAAACTCATAAAAATAACAAACTATAAAATATTATAAATAATATTAATAAATCTAAATAAGTAAGACACCAGAAAACCACAAATTTTTGTGTTTTTTTATGTGGTTTAAGTGAAAAAATTGGGGTGAGTCACCCTTATCACTTAGGGCCCGTATGAAAAATAGATAGTAGCCGATTCTCATACCTACTGAATTAAGCATACTAAAAAAAATTTGGGTGAAAATTGGCAAAGCCATTGTCTATATGTACACATATTAATTTCTACCATCAAAATAAAACCGGTTATGTTATCGATTGAAAAACATATATCCTACCTTCACTAACAATACGGCAATGTAATAAAATCTATATAACTTAACAATTTGTACCCACGTTATTGACCTAGCAGTGTCACTAACCAGTTAAATGGCATAAATACATACAGATAACTGGAATTGATTTACAGAATCCCATTTCAAAATTTTAAAACGCAATTTCGAACGCAGTGAATCCAAATAATTGAACGTGCTACACGTGATCAGAAAGTTTCCTTATGGAATTTCTCCTTTTCGAGATTCCGAAAGCGGGCCAGTGTGTTCGAAATTGCGTCGGTAACGAAACAAAACCGCTCCGAATACCTACAATTCTCAAATAGATTTTGTATGAGTCGCCACACACGTTCGAAAATTCCGTACGGAATGGCACCAGATTTGGTTAAATTGAGTTAAAATTTTAGATACATTAATATCCACTTATACGTTCGTAGGTAGGTAGTGTATTACCAAAATATTTTGCATCGTCGTACGTTCTGGGTATTACCCATTAGATCAACATTCGAAAATGCGATGTTATTAAATATCTGTGATTCTATACGTTATCTGTGATTTTTAATTATCTTAGCAAAATTTAGATTGGGTTAAATACAAAATGTTCTAACTTTCACGAACGTTTTTCCCAAGGAACGTTATAAGTGGGTTTAACGCTCGGACGTACAAGTAGCTTGACAGCTTGCAACGCAGTCGTTCAAGTGGATATCAAAAATTGATGATGAAATATATAATTTAATAAGTGTTTTTAATTTTAATTTATATCTAAGTCAAAACCAAATAACCATACAATTAATTATTATTATTTTCTATTTTTAGATGACTCAGTAATGGCGACTTTTTTATATGTGTACTCTATGACTAGCACCGTTAATGTAAGCTTTGGATTCCAAATTTAAACAAGCTAATGTGTCAGAAAAATTTGTTTCGAAATCTCGAAATGCCGTATGGAAATATAATGTAGGCACCCCATATACATTCACTAAAATTTGCGTCGAAGTACGGAAAATTTCCTGACATGAGTAGAAGGTCCTTACATTTGTTTGAATTTGTTGCGTACGAATTTTTTTTAGGAACGGAATTCCTCAACGAAATTCCGAATGTGTGTGGCAGGCCTACTGGATTGGGGAGTGCCAGACCAAGTTGATGACACATATTTTTAAGCGTAACTGACATTTATGTAAAAACAAAATGTGAGGGTCCATGTAACCGCACATGTAGCCGGTTAGTACTGTCAACGCCAAAAATGGTTGAATCCACTTAATTTCATTTATGGTTAAAGTTACTTAACTGTTACATCAGTAAAAGATCATTTTACTGTTGATTATAACATAGTTATTCAAGGTTTGGTTAAATTATGGGACAACCAGTTAAAATTACTTTTGAACAATTAGTCATTTGTCTTAATTATTGTAACGCTAAATAACAAACTTTTTTTTCAATATTATAGCGAAGTAAAACTGCAAAAACCGACTTCGATTTCAATAAGTTCTCCTCTTCCTCTCCTTCCCTGAGATTTCATTTTTAAATCCAGACTTGGTGGTAATGAGTCCACTTTGGAAGCGCGCTCTTTTAAATATAGAAACAATTACGTACGTAGTAAGTAGTAATTACGTTCAGAAATTACGTACTAGACATATTTAAAACATGTATAAGAGTCGAACATATAACCTTCTTTTTTGAAAATCGGTTAAATAAAATAAACTTTATAGAGACTTTACATAAATTGATCTCCTCATTGATGTCAAATAAATTGACATAATAGTCTAGTCAAAATAAATTAATTTGTATGGAGTAGGTTGCATTAATTGCACTTTGGATAGAAACTTGCCATATGGTAGATATATCATTAGTGAACTTAAAAATAAAAAGACACCAATTTTGAAGTAGTACTTTTTTGTATTTGACGAAATTATAAAAAGAATAATAACTCTTACACTATAGTTATTATTTTAGTGATTTTGTAAACAGTAGTGTACTTTAGAACTATTTACCCACAATGATAATGACATACTGTAAAAAGTTATATTTTGAGTGGATATTTACTTTTTTATATGAAATAAACTGTAACTCTAAAACAAAAAATGCACTGAAGTTTTGATATATTATTATTCACATAACTATGTTTGTATTAAAATTTCATCTCGGTGAAAAAACCCTTTTTTAATTCAGTGTTTTTGTTTTTCCACCACCGCGCATTAGTTACACTTTCGGCGATACCTGTGTATGTATCTAATCAAAATTTTTAAAAATAACCTAAAATAAAAATATTGAGCTTTTCCTATCATTTGAAATATTAACTACGCGTTTTAATGAAGACGGCTTGCAGGGTGAGACGGACGGGTGCGTGGGGGACGCGGGACTTAGTGCAAGTTTCCTTATTCCTCGAGTGTCTTTAGTGCAAGTCAGTAAAAAACAAAAAAAAACAGTTTTTCATTTAGTTCTAGCAAAGTTACCAAGGTAGTTTTGGCGTCATCAAGAGAAAAGATGGTCTAAGCTTTTTTCATAGTTATTAAATTTCATGTAGATATTGAGTGAAATTAGTCAATTTTGGTAGCATTTTGTACAATTTTGTTTAGTGAAAGTGCACATATGAAATAATCATGTTGAAAATAGCGTGTCGTGTATTTCCTTCTTGCAGCCTAATATCATTACATGAACTTGAGTAATTAGTCCACGGCCTTACCCAAGTCCCTGACATCACTTACCGACGACTAATGACTGATGACTAATTATAATTGATTTAAAATTTGATGCAAATTTCTACTTGACCAATGGTAAAATACTAACGTGACTAACTACAAATCCTAAAGAATAAGAAGTCACCATGTGATAATGTAGTATCTATTAAAAGCTATTGTTTAGAGTATATAACCATCAAAATCCCAAAAAGTGCTATTTTGTAAGTCATGTTTTTGAAAGTATTTAATAAAAAAATCATAACACATCTTTCAATTTAAAGAAATACTACGGAATTTTATTTTTATTATATTTTAACGCTATTATAGAACATATGTGCCAGTTTTCACTAGAAAAATATTTTTGGTTCTGCGTAAAAGAAAAAAAAAACAATTTTAAGTATATCTTGGAGTTCAATCCCCCTGAAACATAGAAATAACAATGAATGTATTATAATAATACATCCGTACTATTTTTAAAATATAATTACGCAAAGTGTCTTTTATGCAACCTTATATCTTATATTGACTAGACTATAAAATACGTGGACAGACTGCGACAGCCGATTTGAGTTTCGAATGCATAGTCGGTAGATACTTATTCAGGCATAGCTATTAGTATTCAACATTGAAGCAAATTCAATTCGTTTAAATTGTTGCAAAATCACGCTTTCTGAATAACATCACCTAAAATACCAGTAAAACTTTGTATTTCAATTTTTATTTACGTTACTAACCGACGTCAGAATAGAATATATATCGTTGGTAGAGTGGCTAGCGTACACGCCTAACGACACTGACCAACCGCGGGGCTCGGATTCGATTCCCGACGGGAGCAGGCATTTGTGTGATGAACATTTAGATGTTTGCAGACCCGGGTCTAAATGTTTATTAAATTTATTCTGGTATCTATTTAAGTATTTTTATGTATAAGGGCCACTTGCACATTCCCGGGTTACATTTGACACTGAGTTAAACTGTCAAATATAAGGTGATATAACCCGAGTTAGACGTTAACTCAATGTTAAAGACTTAAACCAGGAACGTGCAAGTGGCCCTTAGAATCGTTGACTAACACCCATAACACAAGCATATAATTTGCTAACTTTGGGATTAGATTCAATTTGTGTAACTTTTCCAGAAATATTTACTACTATTATATTTATTACTTATTACTATTATATTTATAATTACTATTATATTTATTTCACTTGGATCATACAAAGATTCGTGTGACGCTTCTATATACTCGTAAATAAACCTAATAACTAAAAGTCTTCCTTGTCTTTACTTAGCCAAAGGTTTGATGGCAGATCATAAAGAATTTGGCTATGATCATCTGATGTTTGTTTTAAAAGACTCATTATATATATATGAAGTTTCAGTGGCCTTTTAAAGTGTATGAAAAACAAGATTTTAAATATTGTTTATAAACACGCGATAAGATACTAAGAGCGTGTTAAAATACCGTTATGTTTATTAGTAAACTTCCTCAAAGTAAACGCCTTTTGTAACTTTTTTATGATAATGGAAGACAAAAAATCAGACGGATTTCCTGATGGTGAGAAATACACGCCGCTTAGAGACACCAAAGGTGGTAATGGTGCGTTGCCAACCTGAGGCTGGAATCTTAGGCCTAGAGTAGAAGTAAGTTTACCGGCTACCTAACCCTCCAAACCGGAACAAGTCAACGGCAAGCGCTGACATTATGGCGGCAGGAATATGTAAGGCGCTATCAATCTGGGCGAATCGCTGCGAGACTCTACCACCTAGTCAGATGTCACGGTGCTAGTGACGGTAAGCCTATGCTTGCCTTTTACGAGCTGCCTAGCATAGGAAGGCAGATGGTCTACTCTGCAAACGGTCTAATGCAGGTACTTTAATACCCATGCTTTCCATCTTTTCAGGATCTCAAAACCTTCTTAGACTCATCGAAGAATGGCGTTGTATATGTTAGTTTCGGCACTAACGTACTACCTTCGTCAATACCGCCCAAGACTTCCCGCATCCTACTAAAAGTGTTGTCAGAGTTGCCGTATGACGTCCTTCTGAAGTGGTTTAACGACGAACTGCCTATCAAAGCGAAAAATATCAAGATATCCAAGTGGTTCCCTCAAGCTGATATTTTAAGTAAGTTTGCTCTTTCACTTTTTCACAAACGTAGCGGACAGGCAGGCACTTTACTGATCGTATTATTTGTCGCTTACAGAAGCCATAAATGTCACTTTAACCTTTTTCCATTAACTATGTTTTGGGTTAATTTTGCGTCAAGTGCTGTGCATAATGTAGGGTTCATCATACAAATGTCTTTACTGGTACGTCGGTGATACACCACTGGTCACGCCAAATGAGCCTTACACAAAACAATATAATATTAAAAAAATTAAGGAGTTTGGTAGCGACGCACCCGGATTGGTACCACCGCCTTACCTATTCCTGCCACCATAACATCTTGACGTGTTCCGGTTCGGAGGGTAAGGTAGCCGGTAAAGTAACTTCTGCTCGAGGCCTAACATTCCGGGCTTAGGTTGGCAACGCACCATTACCACAATTGGTGTCTCTAGGCGGCGGGAATTTCTTACCATCAGGAAATCCGTCTGCTTGTTTGCCTTCCAATATCATAAAAAAAAATATTAACGTGACAAAAAAAAATAAGGAATGATGCGGTGGTGTAGCTAGAGAACTATTAATATATCTCACTAAACGCGATTGATGAGTTTTTTACATCCCTGCACCGGAAACTGCCTCCCCCCCCTTTTGGATACCTTTCTATTTACGATATAGAACATAAAATCCATTATGTCTAGTAAACAGAAAACCTCTTCCAGATCATCCAAATGTCAAGTTGTTTATAACGCAAGGAGGTCTTCAATCTACTGACGAAGCAATAACAGCAGGTGTGCCCATGATTGGTATCCCATTCCTGGCAGACCAGTGGTACAATACAGAGAAATATGTCCGTCATAAGATCGGGATGAAGTTTGACCTGGACTCCTTTACTGAGGAGGAATTAAAAGAAGGAATAAACACAGTGATTAAGGATGACAGGTTTGTTGATGGATGTGCAGATTTTATAGTATTAGAAGGCAAACCAGCAGAGGGATGTTCTAGAGCAGGGGTGGCCAAATTCTTTGACCTCGGGCCGGTAAGTTTAAAAAATCTAGTGGCGGGCCAGTAAATTATAATTAATTTTGAGGCGAGCCGATTTATAAAAGCATCTTAAAAATAGTAGTAAATATTACGATTATAAAAAGTTGTATAAAGATAACATAATGCAATTTTTTTAAAATAAAATCTATTTATGAAGTCGTAACATATGAAATACGCAATATATATGTTTGAAGTATCGATTCAGTATCTTACTTATTCAAATTTCAATAGTCTTTCAACATTTTGACCATTAATTTTTTTAAGGAGGTCTAATTTTTTCCTTAAAAAAAACCCTTGACGGGCCGGATTAAAATCTCTCAAGGGCCGGATCCGGCCCGGGGGCCGTAATTTGCCCACCACTGTTTTAGTCAAATATCTGCCAAAAGTCTGTATTCTGGACAAGGGTAAGAGTACACTCGAAGCGTCGCTGATGATCTACGAGGATAAGGTTCAATTTGTGAAAGACTATACGTCTTTTGTACGATGTGATTATTTTTTTTATGTTATAGGAAGGCAAACAAGCAGACGGATTTCCTGATGGTAAGAAATTCACGCCGCCTAGAGACACCAAAGGTGGTAATGGTGCGTTGCCAACCTGAGGTCGGGATGTTAAACCTCGAGCAAAAGTAAGTTAACCGGCTACCTTACCCTCCGAACCGGAACACGTTATGACGTTATGGCGGCAGGAATAGGTAAGGCGGTGGTACCAATCCCGGCGAGTCGCTGCCTTGTATTCTCCTACATATAAGCTATAAGTGCGCCAAATTTTCTGCTAATTCGTCCGCGCATTCTCGTAAAAAGGTGTCCAAAGCTTTTGCTACACGTATTAATATTATGACTAACACTTATATTACTTATCATATGCATATTTTTAAATATTCATATACCCTAAAGTTAATTTGAGTTATTTTATTCCGAGATATTTTTTTTTCTTTACTCATATCTAGCTTTAGCCAATGGCTTCGCTCCTTATCCAGTATCTAATTAATAATTATATATGCTGTAGTTCCTTAAAATCGATTCAGGCGCTAAGATTTGTAAATAGAACATACACACAAACATTGACACTTTCGTGTCTGTAGGTAATATCTGATACCCCTGCTACAACAGCTTAAGTCACTGAGTATTTTGTTTACTCAGCTAAAGTTAGAATCAGAAAAAAAATTGAAATAAAAATAAAACACGATTAAAAATCACGGTTTATTTTCATAGATAATTACAGTGTTAACGTCTCATATGTCATGTTACTATAAATTACTTTGACAGATAATGTTTTTAGATTTTTTAGTGGTAATATACATATAATCATCATACATATAATCATCGCCTCTGTGGTCTAGCGGTTCAGTTGTTGAACTTGACTGCATGAGGTCCCGGGTTCGAATCCCGGGTCGGGCAACTAAGGGGAAATTGGGTTTTTCCAATTTTCTAATAAAAAAAACGTTGCTCGGGATTGGATACGTGCCTAGTTGGCGATATATATTAAGTCTCACAATGTGAAATGTGACCTATATTTCACATTGTGGGACTTAATATCTTCGGCTAGTCGTGTGTGCCTTGGTTGTACCTCTGCCTACCTCTTCGGGGATATGGGCTTGAAGATACTCGAATAACAGTATAAAACTAAAAAAATACGCCTTATAGTTGAATTATAAAAATAAAAACAATTTCTGTATGTTTAAACAAAAAATGGTAAAAAAAGAAATGTCATATCGTAAAATTGTTTTGACTGAAAAGATATTAGGAACAGTAAACTTAATATTTTTACATAATTTATACTGGATACTTACGACATATATTAATTTTATTTGTCGATAGTTGAATAGTAAACTTATTATAAAATATTTTTTCTTGTTATAGAGTCCTACTATATGTATAGAGCTTTATTTATTTTACTATAAAGATTTTTTTTATTTTTTTTCACTATATAGATTTCCTTCGTTTCAGTAGGTTTATTAGATTCAACGTAACGTGAGACTTAAACATATCTCAGATATCTAAAAATTACAATAATGTATTTTATGGCTTATTTTTAGATTCATAAACATATTTGTTCTAAGTACATATTTTAACATACTCGTACAGAATTTTATACAATTTTACGAATTCTAAATGATTAAAAACCTTTTAAACTTGGTAAATAAAAAATACCTAAAAAAATCAAAATTTTTTGAGATAGGCTATTGTATTTCGTAACAATTGCCTACGAGCATTTTTTTCTTAGTGCTAGCCGACCCGGCGAACGTCGTTACCTTGAAACTCCATACTCTGCATACCGCAGGGTGGCCTGGTAAAGATATGTATGTGTATTTAGGATGCCTGTACGTTCAAATATTTACCACTATATTATGAAGTTCAAGCTGTTTGGTTAGTTTATACCTACCTACAGTTTACACTCAGTACAGTGTTGATATGTTTGAAATTTCTAAGCTGAATTCTAACTTGGAAAATATATAGGATAGGATATACAGTACATGCTACAAAACAAAAAAAATGTACGAAATCAGACAGCGCGTAAAATAATTATGGCTCAAGTTACAGTTTTACTTTTATCCCTCTCCCTCGGGAATCCCTTTGATGAGTGGGATAAAAGTACCCTTTAAACTTCCCCACAATATAAAGTATCTACCTGACTAAATTTTGTTACAATCGGATGAGTAGGTTCGGCGTAGATTGCAGGATACAGATAGTCAGGCAGCCAGACAGAGACAAAGAGCAGTATTCTAACATGCTACTATTATTCTGTTTGTGTTCTGCTACCTATCTTAGTCGCCGGCAGTAGTAGTGAAATCTGTATATTGAAGATACTTAAACAAACCCATTTGTTTAAATATCTTCAATATACAGACTTCACTCTTCTACAGAATGTTTTAAGTATCATAATAATTATAAATGAGGCAAAAACTTTGGACCCCTTTTTAAGAAAATTGCGCGGACAGATTAGTATGAAATTTGTGTCGTTATAGTTTAGTGTAGGAGAAGTACTGAACGCTCATATTTTTAATAATAATGCTTATAAAGTGCATTAAATCAATAAATAAAACATTAAACTAACTAGGTACCTTCTTGACACACACAAGCAAAAATATTGATAAGTATATTCACGCCCATATCCTTGAAGAGGTAGGCAGAGGCGCAATCATCGGCTAGATACAAAGTCCCACAATGTGATAGGTGGCAAGGCAAGCATATCGCCAACCGGGCACATATCCTATCCCGAGAAACATTTTTTAATCAAAAAATTGGAAAAATTCAATTTTCTTTTTGTTGCCCGACCCGGGATTCGAAAACCCGGGACCTCACGCAGTCAAGTCCTACAACTAAACCCCTAGACCGCAAAGGCGATTAAAAAATATTGATAACTGTGAAAGATCAGATGGCGCCCAAACTATATTCATAATATTTGGTAACATATTAGTTGGCCTTGTTGAATGAAGGTGACGTTCTTATCAAAAACAGAACCTTAATAATTTTTGGACATTATATTATTTTGATAATTTATATTGAATAACTTATAATTAAAATTTATTATGGTCAAATTTCGACTAATATCAATGGGCGATCATTATTGATAAAGATGTGTGTAGTTTATTCAATTAATTTTATCTATTAAATTCTTTCTTCATCAAAGGTTTATTTTTTTTTTCAGTTACCGCAAAAACACTATCAGGCTCCGAACTGTGATGAATGAAAACCCTCAAAACTCATTGGAGCGAGCAGTCTGGTGGATCGAGCATGTCATGCAACATGGAGGCGAACATCTGCGGTCTGCGTCGGCCAACCTTTCTCTGTGGCAATATTTTGAAGTGAACTTAATATTAGTAGTTTTAACGTTTATAGTTATCGCCTTACTCTTATTAACTTTAGTTTTACGTGCTTTCTATAACATATTGTTTTCAAATAAAATCAAGGCAAAGTCTTCTTAATTAATATTTATTATAATTTATAGTTTCTGAGTCATTGAATGAAAAATGCTTACAAGAGGGATATACCTACCTAATCTGTTCTTACAAGTGTTATTTGTAATTCTGTTCGATTACAAGACCACGAGATGAACATTTTAAATGTGTTCTTAGAATGTTTGGATTTGAATTTCGAAACAATTGAATTGTTTTTTCTTTTTAGGCATGCTCAATGTTATTTTTTAAGGAATTTAATAGACGCAAGACCTTGGAAAAAAGCACGGTATGTTGCAGATTTAGTTAGAATCAATTTCACATTTTCATGGGGCCATTAATGTTTACTAGTGTTCGCCCATTGGTCGAAATTCGACCTTAATAAATTTTAATATCTTGTTGATAAGGACGCCATCTTCATTTTTCAAGACCAACAACTTTGTTTCCTGAGTAGTTGTGCGCCATCTGTGATCTTTTATCGTTATCATCAATATATGTGTGTGTGTCAAATTCATGGTAGTACGTGTAATGTTTTTTTAATTCACTTTATAAGACTTATTATTGAAAAATATTAGCGTTCTGTACTTTATCTACACATAAACTACAAGTGTGCCAAATTTTATACTCCTGCGTCCTCGCAAATTTCGTAAAAAGGGCCCAAGGAGTCCAACGTTTTAGCATCACGTATTAATATATTCTAGATTTTTTATTCTTGCTATTCGTATAAGTAACAGTAAGCAATATTGTAGGTACTTACCTATTATGAAGACCGATTTTAAAATTGAAATTGGGACTTAGGTTCCAATTCATTACTAACATTAGTGTGATATTTTACCTATCGTACCTTCTTACTAGCTTATTTTTTTAAACCTCATCATTTTTGTTATCACAATTTTTTCTTAATTTTAAATTTATTGGTTAGCGGTATTCCTAATTCGAGTAATTTTATAATATCTATACTTAATTAAAATTGAGGATCCAAGTTTCAATGCATTAATAAATGTATTTGGTTACTTAAATGTTCAAACAATTTTTATTTTGTTAAAATGAATTTATTTAGGTCTGATATTTTTTATTTTAATTAATTATTGTTTAGTTCAATTAGGAATAAGTTAAGTATGTATTTAAAATACACAAAAAACAACATGGAATGTTAAATCATAGAATTATTATTCTGACAAAATTATGGCAATAGTCATTGAAAGTATGTACATGTACGCACATGTAGTAGTGATTAGGTATATTGTCTTTGCATGTACCTACCAATAAATGCTTCTGAAATTAGTATAAAAAATAGGTTTAAATTTGTTTTTTTCATTCTGAACACATTTGAGGCTTGCACATATGAAATTTCTAGTAAATATTAATTTATTTTTTATTTTATTTTTTAAATAAACCTTCATTTGAAACACGATTTAAGCCCGTCACACACGTAGCTATAATATATATTAATATGCCGCGCTATAATATATTATATTATAGTAAGCTACCACACACGAAGAGAAATATATATTACAGTTGCGTGTGCGGTCGTTTGAATATTTGCATAGAAAATATATTGTAACATGTCTTGCTATAGTTCATATTAATATATATTATAACTACGTGTGTGACGGGCTTTATACAGAAAAATAGAATACACGGAACGGACTCTGCAAAAAAAAAATGTCTTGGAGTTGACGATAGGTCTTCGCCTTTGAATAGTGTGTGAAGTCTTAATTCAATTTGACCTTATAAAGAAGATAAAAATACGTTCTAAGATTCCGTACCATACATAAGGAGATATGTACCAAGTGAATAAATGTATCTTAAATAAATGATACTCGTAGTTTCAAAAATCTAAAAAATACGCTTTTGTGTCTCTGGGATACAGGAACGAAGGATATAACTGCCTCCTACCGGCAAACACTCTTAATTTATCGTGTAAAATAAGAATTAATTATAAATTATAAGAAAAAATAAGTTTTTTCTTATGTTAGAATATGTTAATTTACGCATTAACAAAGGCATTACGAAAAATGATGAAATAGTGTTTTTCATAAATTCTGCCAGTTTTTGGTGAGGATATCAATGTATTTTTTTGCCAACTTTTTAAATTAAAATTTACAAATTTAAATACAAAAATAGTTTAATTTAATTTATATATACAAATGTCTTTATGTTATAAGTATATGTAAAATTTTCGTTTTACGTATTTTGTAGCGGTTCAGACACAAACTACTTACGGCTAGGTACCAGGATACCTACTAAGATACTTCACGCAGCAGCAGCAGCAGCAGTGGGGTTGCTCTAGAATCTCGATATCATGCGAGTTAGAAAATGGAATCGCATATGACATTTTAGATACTTTTAAACACAGTACCAGCGGATTATTAACATTTAGTTACCAATAAAGTCAGCGAATCCGATAAAATAATTTATTGTTTACTATTAACTACTACCCGGGTCGACAAACAAAAAGAAAATGTGACATTTCCAATTTTCTAAAATAAAACATGTTGTTTGGGATTGGATATAAGCTCGGTTGGCGATAAGCTTGCCACCTTGCACATTGCATTGTGGGACTTAGTGTCTTCGGCTAGTCGTGGGTGCCCTGGTTGTGCCTCTGCCTTCCCCTTCGGGGATGAGGCCGTGAAGATACTTACTTACTTACAAGAGTACCTAAAGTCGATTCCAATTTCCAGTATTGTACGAATTGAGGTGCAAGATCATAGCTCACCGCTACAGGTTACCTTCTAAACCAACAACCGTTACCAGTACCTTCCATGGAAATTTCCAGAATATCTTACGAGAATAATTTGGTTACATTATCAAACCAGAACTCGAAGTATCTCCGTTAAAAAAGAAACATTACCTAGGATAAATAATCGTCTAATTATAACGAAATCAACGTAATAATAGATCTGAAAAGTTCTAAATCGGACCGGGCGGCGGATAGTCACAAGACTGACTGGACACTACCCTCAAACATCACCGGGCACTACACCTGCAAATACGCCGTCATCACATAACTGGAACTGGAGGCTGGAACAAGAAAGAACACGCACACAGCCAGAAGATGTCCGCGGATTATACATATTTCGTAATAAGCATATTTGTCTGTTTGATTGCCGAAGGTACTATAAAAAATTTTAATGCGATACTGTCAATAACAAGGTTCTTTTTTACCCGGACAATGCACAAAAATCCGATTCTTCGTTGTTATGCACTTGTTTTTGCTAAAGACTAATAATTTAAACGCAGTAAAGCTGCAAAAAACCGACTTCAAATTTTGAACATGTGTGGTTTTCTCATGAATGCTGATGTAGACCTGGACTAAGTTATAATGGGACCACTGCACCGCGGGAGTACAGACTTTTAATTAAAAAAACAAATTTGAAAATCCATCCAAAAACACCGGAATAATCGAGTAACATACATACAAAAAAAAACATACGAATTGAGAACCTCCTCCTTTTTTCGTCGGTTGAAAAGTAAAAGTAAATAACACATAACATATAAATACATAAAGTATAAAATACACGCATTGTATCTCGTAGATATATTTCATATTTTATATAATTTTAATACCTATCTATTTTAAATAACTGAATACAAATTGTTTACATTTTAGTTCAACCAGGACTAGACCTTTGACTAGCCGAAGACAGTAAATACCAGATTGGGATTAATATGTAGGCAATCCACCACCACCACGAAGTCAAGTCCAACACCGGATCGCTAACTAATCTGAACTAACTAATCAGAGCTACTAGATAACTAGACTAACTATTCAGAAGCGAAACCAACAACAATACATTACTCAGCATTACGTACAAAAAATACACACAAAAATCATTTATTTACTCGTGTATACATTTCAAAACAAACAAATAACAATTAAAATAAAATTATGTAAGATAAATAAAAAAATAAAAATAATCCTACACGTTGAGTGTGGAATGCATCGTGATGTAGTGTCAGTAGACAATGGATTAACTCCGCTCTCCTTAGGTAAAGAGAACTGGCATAAACCGGTGGTACTTAGCATCCAGGATCGCTTGAACATATGGAAGAGCAAAGAACTACATGGTCGATTTTATCAGGTTCTTTATGGGCCTGATGTCGATACTCTAGCATCCGTGTCTTGGTTACGATTCGGTGACCTCTTTGGTGTAACCGAAGGATTTGCTTGTAATTACTGACGAAGTTGTCAAGACGAATAACTATCGGAAATACATCATGAGGGATGGCATAGTTGACATATGTCGAGCGTGCCATCGTCCTGGTGAGTCTATTAGGCATATTATTTCCGGTTGTTCTCATCTTGCCAACGGCGAGTACTTGCATAGGCATAATCAAGTAGCCAAGATAATCCACCAGCAACTTGCTCTTCGATATGGACTTGTCGGTTTTGAAGTGCCTTACTATAAGTATACACCGGAGCCAGTTCTTGAGAATAGCCATGCAAAGCTCAGGACAGGACTATTGTCGCCAATAAGCCTGATATCATGCTGGTAGATCGGCTGGAGCTCCGGGCTTTTCTTGTTGATATCACGGTTCCATGTGACATTAACCTCGTGAAAGCTGAGAAGGAAAAATTGACAAAATACATAGACTTAGCACACGAGGTTACTGACATGTGGGATGTTGACTCAACAATAACTGTCCCGATAGTCGTGTCATAAACGGTCTAATACCGAAGAGTCTCGACCAACATCTTAAGAGACTCTCTCTACAACCCTGGGTTAAGGGCCGAATTCAGAAGGCAGCAATTTTGGGGACGGCACGCATTGTGCGGAGATTCCTCACTCTGTCGCCCTGACCACTGACGGTTTAGTTGTAAGACTACCGTTTTTGGTAACCTGTTTTTTATGTTTATATTTTTAATATTTTTTTTTGTATTAAATGTATAAACGTAGAAAATAAGAGGCATTGAGAATAAATGATAGTAAAAATAAGTAATAAACTGACATGCTTGGGAATAGCCGCTATCTAATTATCTCTTTGTAATAAATTGGCATGATGGCTGTATTTAAATGTAATTACATTATTTCTTACAATGGCCGTTATATCTTTTAATGTTTGTTTATTATTATTCATAGAAATTGAATAGACATTCTTGAAAGTTAACTTTTTTATTAAATTTTTCAACACATTGTGCCATTTCAGACTAGCGTAAATTTTTGCGCGTATGCGGTCGTTTCAACATACGCGCTTACACGCGCTTCTAAAAACCAAAACTCTTGTATCTCGATATCCTGCGAATTGGAAATTGTAATCGTATATGTCACAGGTACTTTTGAACACAGAATTAGGGGATTATTAACATCTAGTTACAAATAAATTCAACGAATAGGATAAAATAATATGTAATCATATATATAAAATTCTTGTGTCACAATGTCCGTTCCGTTATTAACTTTTTGATTTTTTTCTATCGAGCACAGTGAAATGAAACGTGTTTTAGAAACACTAGTCTTATAAAGCATATCAATGTCAATCTTGTGTATTTTTGTCACTAAGATCAACGATTGCTTTGTATGAGAAAAACATTATATTGCTGACGTATTTTAGCATACATGGACCCTGAAGGTTTGCAATTATTTTATATATAAAATTCTCGTGTCACAATGCTCGTTCCCATACTCCTCTTAAACGGCTTGACTGATTTTCATGAAATTTTGTGAGCATATTGAGTAGGTCTGAGAATCGGTCAACATCTATTTTTTGTAACCCTAAGTAATGGGGATGAATCTTTTTCATAACCCGTAGTGATAAGGGTGACTCACCCCAATTATTTCATAGCAGCTCAACGTCTGCCGGGTCAGCTAGTAAAATATAATATAATGGTAATAATTCGCTAGTATTGTGTTCAAGAGTACCTAGAATGAAATATTCGATTCCAATTTCCAATAACGCATGAATCGAGTTTCGAGAGTAAAAACAGACTCGCGGAAACGAGCATATTTCGGCGTGTTCGCTCGAACCAGTAGTGTCTTGTCAGTATTAACCACAGAATTAACAGCGCTTATACGAGCTTACAAGAGCTTAAAAGCTCGTAGTAGTCGAACGGGTGACAAAACGCGCGCCTATACGCGCCTTCTTCAAACAAGCTCGTACGCGTGTATTAAACGCTAGTCTGAAACCGCCTATTGACGGTCTCGTTGGTCGAGCGTTCAGCGTTCACAAACAAAAAAACAAACTAAACCAAAAACAATCTAGGTGGTAGAGTTTCGCAGCGACTCACCCGGATTGGTACCACCGCCTTACCTATTCCTGCCGCCATAACGTCATGACTTGTTCCGGTTTGGAACTTGCTTTTGCTCGAGGCCTAACATCCCGGCCTCAGGTTGGCAATGCACCATTACCACCTTTGGTGTCTCTAGGCGGCGTCAATTTCTTTCCATCAGGAAATCCGTCTGCTTGTTTGCCTTAGAATATCATAAAAATAAAAAAAAATGATAATCAAATAAACTGTCGAAAAATCCCATCTTAACCCGCCCGGTGCGCATGTCACCAAACATAATAATATATAAAGCTAAAACCCCCTTATCCCAAAAAAGATTCTTCACTACAATATCCTAATTTCTATCTGCCTAATTAACAATCATAGACTAAATAATGCATTGTGTAACTAATTCAATTCGATTGTCAAGCGTAACGATTCCTACAAACATTCCTACTACTGCCCAGCTTCCTCCACATTTATTACTCTTGTCATACAAATACGCTGGTTTTGGAGACTCTTGACATTACCCTCGAAAAGACCCAAACAATTATAATATAATAACAAGAATAAGTTTTAAAATATAAGTTGTAGTTAAACTTACATTTACTAAATGCTTAGTAAATGTTTGTAATTACTTTGTATGTGTTTAAGTTTAATCTTATTCAAAGTTAAAAAAAACAGTTTATTGGGTTTTACTTTCGATTTCAACTAATAACTTTGCTAGTGTCGAATGTTTAATCTAGGCAGTTGAAGCAGCGTGCGTAAGCTAACTATTTCAATAAATAAATAATCACATTATATGTCAAGACTACTAGCTTCAACTTCGCACACACGTCTCCATAAATCTTAAAATGCTTATCACAGTTGTTTTTTTATTTCTTTAAGTCAGTTTTTATCCATAAATAATTACTAAATAACGCTATGATTTATGGACAAATTCACACGACACATTTTTATCTATAAACATGTACAAAATTCAAAATTACCCTTTGATTTACGAACACATTGTTGAATTGGATTGAGAGTTTTTTATAACATTGGTACAAGGTTACTAATAAATACCCAAACCGGTGTTTAAACATATAAAAACTTAAACAAAAAAAGATTCCGAATAAAAAGAGACGAAAGAATTGATGCTGCCAAAATTATTTTAAACGGCAAGTTTTTTGTTGCGCTGTCACGTGTTTCAACAGCGTTCATGTTACGGTGTTAGTAGATATTTTTACCTTTAGAGTTTTGGCACTACCAAAACACGCATAGAATTATTATATTATATTATATTCAAATAGCAACTGTTCAATGTTGTATTAAAGTTTTTTCTAATTTTTAAAAGCACTTTCTTAGATAGTGATAACTTAGAAGATATGAGAATAAGCATAAGAGTATGAAAAATGCAGTAGAAACAAGAGTGCTACGGAAAATTTGTGGTATTACGCTCGCTTGCTGCATTGCATTGTATTGCAATCCGAGAAAGATTGGGATTGAAAGAAAGTATTGGTGTTAAAGTGGGAAAGGGCATGCTCCGTCGGTTCGGTCATTGTAAGTACATATAGAATGGAGGATGAAATATTGACAAAGGAGATACAAAATCCAAATAAAGATGGAATTTGGTACTCCTTGACATTGCATGATCAAATTGGACGGGTATCAACCGAGGGTGGTTCTCCGAGTCTTCTATGAGAAACTGGCGTGTTTGTATGAAAAAGGTAATGAATGACAGGTCTGCAATTGGAATTTTTCTCTTTCATTAATAGGATCAATGCCTTGATTTGTCTAGTCGACGCATCTGCATGTGAAGACCTATTAACCCTGGTGGAATAATTGACTAATGTAGATTTTTTAATACATGCACTTATGTAATTGGTCAAATGATATGATAGATACCTGAAACGGTTTAATTTAATTGGCACCACCAACAATCAAAGCGAGATTTTTCGTTGCGTTAGTCCGGGTCCACCGTGTAGAGTAGACCATCTGCCATCGTGCCTGGCAGCGTTGTCATTACGAACTAGAGCAGGCAGGTATAGGTTATGCGGTAGATCCGACCCAGCAGCAGATCTCTGCTGGGCAGCTGACCAACTGCCAGACCAGCAGACCAGCGGAGTGGATTGTATAACAATACAATATTTATTTCTCATTCACGTTGATTTGATTTTAATCTTAACATTTACTCGTAAATATAAACAATAATCTACCACGTAAAAAATTACCGAAAAAATATGATACATGTTTAGTTTTTAAAATTAAATGTTATCTATAAATAAAAAAAATATTCAAAAGGAAAATATAGATTTATTATTAATTTTAATTAATAAAAATCATTCATAATAACCACTTACATATCGATGTAAAAATAAATGTACCTATCTGAAACATATAAATAATATTTTCTTAATTTACAGATTATGATATCAACATACATTAAAAAGTAAAGATGTAAACTTAGTATTTTGGTTAAATATCGTAACTTTTAGTACCTACTTCACTAATATGTTATTTAATACAAAAAAATTGACATTTATTTATTATCGACGATAAAAATAAAATTGATGATTTCCTGTTCTCTCACAGTTATTTTTATTGCACAATGAAACATTTGCATAATGTGGTGGTTAGAGTCTTTAGTTTTTCATTTGTCATGAAAAAATCAAAAATCAAAGCTATATACATAAAACGAGGACTTCAGAGTCATGTTTATTTTATATTAAAAACACATATTTTTAACCGTCGAAGTGAAACAGATTTCTTGACGGGCACATCGTAGCTCATTCCGTCTGATTAATAAACAAGCACTAATGTATTAGTAAAATTAAGTTTATATTATAGTCTGTATTACCTTTAAAAGTATTTAAAATTACTTAATTATGACTTTTAATTGTAATGCTAGGTTAAACCTCAGTGTACTTTGCTCCGTGTTTTTAATAAGACGGTCTATGTTTAGCGACGGTTCGTTCTCAATATCCTTAACTTATAAACGCTAAGTAACGCTTTCTTCTATCAATTATCAAATAATGAATATTATTAATTTATTTCATTCTTAATTTTAAACAAAAATGTTACCAAATAAGCTCGGAACACTTGAGCTAGGGGTATACAAAAAGGCAAAATATGTATCCCATAAAAACATTATTTATTTGCCAGTGTATATCCTGAAGAAATATATTAGCAATTTCGTCGCTTGGAATTTAAGTCAGTAATCATTTATTTTTCTAGGTTCCTTATATCATAACACAGAATAACTATAGTTCTCCGCCATGAAAATCGAGTAGGTTTATACAAAAACTACGGGACCAAAATGTCATACAGCGCCATCTGTTGTTACCCACATATACATGAATATGTTTTGTGGGTTTCCCTTTTTTTGCGTGTGGAAATCTTCACTGATACCCTCAGAAACGGATACTTTGGGGGAAGTGGCGGGTTTGTTGGTACACATGGTGTACTCCCCTTCACCATTTACACCACATCGAAACTACGGGACCACTAGTTATTGCTCGTGCTCGGCCAATACCTCCAGATAAGTACGAAAAAGTCAAGCAAGAATTCACTTTCATGCAGCAAGTTAGCATTAATTGTCAACCCTTTAAGAGTTGCAGGGTCAACGCCTTACATGCAGTTAATAAAAGGAATGGAGAAATACACCTGTACACCTATGTGGGCGGTGATTATCGCAGCTTGAACGCTTTCACAAGGCCGGACAGATATCCATTATCACGAGTTACCGAGTTTACGTTTTTGCTGACCGGGAAGAAGATATTTACCGTCTAGACCTTCAGAGGGCCTACTATTTTGTTCCTATTGTGCTGGAAAACATTGAAAAGACAGACATACTCGTAACTACGCCGTCTGGCCTGTTCGAATGCCCATGCATGAGTTTCGGATTGAAAAATGCTGCTCAAACCTTCCATCGTTTCGTGAATCATGTGGTTTTTTAAAGCTTAGATTTCGTTTTTATATTTGTCGACGATATTCTGAATCAGAGTACAGAGAGCACCTTAGAATCATTTTTTGGTCGCTTGAACAAACACAGAGTTACCATCAATACGAGATTTCGGACGAAAGATTGTCGACTTCAGGCACAAATTGATTCCAGCTCACGAAATATTAGGCCACCCAGAGTGTATGGAATCCTCAGTAGTGTCATCCGCATATCAATGTGTGTTAATAGCAATAGCTAATGTGCATCATGTCATTGATATGTAGAAGAAACAGTGTGGGAGAAAGCACACAGCCCTGGAAAAATCAGCGTTGACAAGCTTGTCCGACAAGTACCCTAATCTTGTGATCCAGTTGCGTAATTTCTTAGGAGGACCGTAGGATAGACGCTTCGATAGGAGCGCCTTGTGTCACACCCGATCAAAGGCCTTCGCTGTATCCAAACTAACAGCCAATGATTCTCCCTTGCTTTTAACTACTTGCAAACATCGGTGTGCCAAGTAAACTAAAAGCTCAACAATCACGTCAAAACCTTACTGTCGATCATTTAACAGCTGATGTTCCTCTGGCTTAAGCATTAAGGGCTGGCAGTTTATTACGGATTCCACAACTATGGAGAACAAGGAAGTTATGACTATTGGACGGTACCTTTTTTAAAAGAAGATAACAATGTTTTTATATTGACTGCCTCTTTAAGCTAGAGACTTGCGTACATGCCTAACTTCATTATGAATTCATGAATCATGACATTAAAATTATGTGTTATCAGGTTATTTTTTCCAATCTTTTAGATTAATTTTTATTGATACAATCAATATTTTTTGTTACAATAATTGTTAATTGTTTGAAACAGTTGATTCAAATGTAGCCGTATAAAACACTTTTTACTAAAATATTCAATACCTAAACAAACAAATAGCAAAGGTTGCATTTTTTGTTCTTTTAAACGAATGTGTTATTTGGACAATTTTATTAAAATAGGTTTGAACATTAAAAGGTACTTCGGATGACCTCAAAAATGATGACTTCAAATGTAAATATTTAATATGTTGTATAAAATCTTTAATTTTTTTCTAATAAAATATTCACTGATTTAATAGGTACGCTGTCAAGAATCACAGATAAGTCAGGTAAAGATAAGTTGAGGATAAGTCAGAGCCCACGCTGACTTCCCCAAGTAGGTAGGTATATGAACCCCCCCTCCCTCAGGCACGAAAACTGGTTCCACCCTTGGAATCGAAGTATAATAAATAAAAAAGCGACCGCTTCGTCGGTCGAGTGGCTAGCGTATACGCCTAACTACATCGACTTACCGCGAGGCTCGGGTTCGATTCCCGGCGGGGGCAGACTTTTGTGTGATGAACATTTAGATGTCTGCATTTCCGGGTCTGGGTGCTTATTAAATTTATTCTGGTATCTATTTAAGTATTTCTATGTAATTAGTATCGGTGACTAACACCCATTACACAAGCATATAATTTGCTTACTTTGGGGTTAGGTTCAATTTGTGTGAGTTTATCCAGGGATATTTATTTATAATAAGGCAGTCATTACTATCTCTAAAGTCTTCATTACAATCATAGGCATTCTTATGAGCTCTGACTTAAGAGCGACTTAGTTTATTGGTTACCTCCACACTGTCATCCAACCGTGACAAAGATGGACTTACGTTATAAAAAAAGTATACGTATCTTTACGCCCGCATCCCCAAGGTAGGCAGTGGTACAACCAGGGCACCAACGACTAGGTAAAGTAATTAAGTCCCACAAATCACAATGTGATAGATGGCAAACCGGTACGTACCTAATCCCGGGCAACTTTGTTGTTGAATCCGAGGATCGAACCCGAGATTTTATGATATTATCAAGGCCAATTCCAGACTGCTACGGGACATAATCAATGATTTACGTTATTACAGCAAGAATACGCATATAATAATACAAAAACGTGTAATACATTAAAGTATGAAACTACGTTGTTGGCTTATGTCCTACAGAGCCTAGGACCAACACAGAGGCTTTAGCTTGTTTCTTTTAAAGCTGGACATAGCCCTGTCCCAACCGCTACCCCAGTTATGCTAGTGTGTGAAAATAGCTACCTCACTCAACAATATTGCTAATTAAAAATTAAGTAGCAGAATATATAATAAGAATATATAATAATATAGAGTGTCGATAATTTAGCGCCAGTTTTTATCGAACCGATACGAAAGACATTGCGCACCTGTTCCACTGACTGTTTCCGTATCGTGACTATTCTTCCATTTTAAGTAGGGGTATTTAGGGAAAATGTTCAAGCAATAAAATTAAAAAGTTGTGAATTTATGCTTACATTGTTATAAACCCAATAAACCCGCTTAATTAGCCAAATAAAATCGGAGAATATTAGTAATATAATGATATTTATTTATTTGCCAAAAAATGTAGAACTTTCGGTTAGCTGTTAATAAAATTTCATGACCCTACACATTTTGTCGTTATATGACATGCTTATTTATAGTTGGAATTAATTGTAATAACAAGCATTCTATTTGATTAATTAAAAAATACAGAAACCATTGATAATTATAATCTTCTATATATATAAAAGAAAGTGGTGTTAGTTACACTATTTATAACTCGAAAACGGCTACACCGATTAGGCTGAAAATTGGTAGGGAGGTAACTTAAAACGGGGAGAAGGACATAGGATACTTTTTATCCTGTTCAATTGTAAGGAAACTGGGAAAAACAATATTTCAATTTTTCCCATACAAACTGAACGGGCGGAACGAAGTTCACAGGAACAGCTAGTAATAAATAATTGTAGATTCTAACACACTTAGGATGTGATGGTAGGTAGTTTACAAATAACCGTTAACATAACAAATAACAGTATAGCAAAATAGCCGTTATAACTAACTGACGTCTAGAGTTTTGGCGCTATCGAGAGAAAAGATGGTCGAAGTTTTTTTATAATTATTGAATTTCGTGTTAATATTGAGTTAAATTAGTCAATTTTGATGGTATTTTGTACAATTTTGTTTAGTGAAAATGCACATGAAGATGTTATTGTAACATTTATTTCCTTGTTGCCGCCAAATCTCATTAAATGAGACTGAGTAATGAGGCCACCGCATTACTCAAGATACTGACATGACTTTCTTTGATTACTTATAACTAATTTTGAATATTTTAAACCCAATTTTCTTAAATCAAGTAACTTAATACAAATTACAACCTAAAAAACAGCAGATGCTAACGCTAGTGCCAAAAATTAAACAGCAAAAAACGTCCTTTCCTGAACTAACAAAATATCAAAAGGTATTTATTTATTAACTGACTTCAAAAAACGACGAGGTTTTCAACTCGACTGTATGATTTCTTTTTGTATGTTCGTCCCGCCATAACTATGCTAACAACAAACCGACTTTGATTGGTCTTATTTTTAGAAAGATAGGTCTTTATCCATCTTATTTTTTTATACAAATTACAAACACATAAAATCCTATTTAGGATTATACTTCTGGTTGTTGCATTTTTGTTGTATTATGTTTCTAATTATTATATTTCTTTTCTGATGTTTGTAAAAAGACGTTTATTGTTACACCTATCGCCTAAGGATGATAGAGCAATTAAAAAATAAGACGCAGACCCCGTACACGTAACTATAACCGCCGTTGCATCACCTTTTAAGTAAGATTTTAAGTTGTGGGATTCAACACATTACCAATGATACTATTTGTTTGCCCTAGAGATAAACTCAACCAATTTCTTATGGCTTTCATCAAGGAGCTATATTATTACAAATGTGAAAGAAGCCTTTATTTTGCTTATTCCGCGTAACTGATGTGGCGAGTAGTCCTCCAAATGTCGCAAAATGTGACAAGCCTAACTAATGTTCCCACCGCCCACCACCGTGACCAGAACACGAATAAAAGAAGAGCTCCGGAAACAATATAAATTGTCACGACCTTCGCATGTGACAATCGTTGCCTCGTTGCCGCCAATTCTCATTACATGAGCTTGAGTAATGAGGCCTCAGGCCAATGCTCTACCCAAGAGCCTGACATGACTTGCTAATGGCTGATGATTAATTATAATTGATTTAAATTAGTATAAAATTTGATGCAAATATCTACTTGACCAATGGCAAAATACTAACGTGAAGGCCAAAACTTAAAGAAAGAAAGAAAAGAACTAACGTCTATTTAACTTTTTGCAATCGCATTATGTCAGAAAGGGTATGTCAGAAAGATCATGAAAGTAGGATAAGTGCGGTCGAAATGAGAGCACTACGGAAAATCTGTGGTGTAACGCTAGCTGACCGCATTCGTAACAGTGAGATCCGAGAAAGAGTGGAATTGCAAGAAAGTGTTGGTATTAAAATGCGAAAGGGCATGCTCCGCTGGTTCGGTCATGTGGAAAGAAGAACAGATGAAAGATTGACAAAGCAGATATACAATGCGAATGTGGATGGATGTAGGTACCCGGGGAGACCAAGATCAATCGGATATTAACCGAGGGTGGTGTCAAGAGTCTGCGAAACCGGCGTGTTTGTATAAAAAGGGTAATGAATGTGAAGGAAGCAAGACAGGTTTGACAGGATCGTGAGGTCTGGCACTCGATACTCTCTGCCTACCTCGTAAGGGACTTGGCGTGAAGATATGTATGTATGTATGCTATTTTTACTGCATCATTGATATGTTTGTTTTAGAAACGGGAACTTCATAAATAAGAGTTAGCATTGGTACGTGCAGGACAACTACATTTCAGTAAAACTGTTTCGTGATGTGCATTACAATATATTATTAAGTCCCGAAATATATACGAGAACTACCAACGAAATATCAGTGCCAAAAACTGGCACCTATTTAAAAACTTTTATTCGATCAAAGTATTCAAGAAAGTAAAAACAAATAGGTTACTTTTGCTCGAGGCCTAACATCCTGACCTCAGGTTGGCAACGCACCATTACCATCTTTGGTCTCTAAGCGGCGTGAATTTCTTACCACCAGGAAATCCGTCTGCTTGCTTTCCTTCCATTATCATAAAAAAAATATGGAGTTTAAGTCTGAATTAAAATTATGTTGTTATTATTATAGTAAGAATTTTGTCATTCTTAAATAATAACTTGCAAGATTCCATAGGACCAACATTAAAGACAGCTCTTAAACATTTTTCCTGAACTAGAAAAACTTTATTTGCATTACAAGAATTTATCCAAGTCATTCCTATGTCCTATGTTCCGTAGTCCACATTACTGACGAAACATGTCCATGATATGTCCTCAGAACTGCTTCTCTGCTAATAGTATTTAATTTTTGTCGAAAGGCAAAAACATATTTATTAAACTTAAGTCATACTTACATAAAAAAATATGTCTGATATTTATCAGATAACTGTTAATCTACTTGGACATTGGCCATGAACAAGTCTAACAATTTACAAAAATAAACCAAATTGGGTTTGGGTTTGAACACAAAACTGCGATGTCACGCGACGCAAATTTGCAATGCAGAAAGTTGCGACACGAATTGCTGCGATGCGATGTGGCTAGACTCCTGGTGGCCATTCCTTCGACGACCGTCAGTAGTACTAAACGTATTTTTAAATGAAAATAAGGTCGTGACATGGATGGTAATAAAAATGACCTTAATAAAACCGACTTCAAAACTAAAAAGTAAAAAATAATAAAAATTAATTACATACTACCCATTATTCATATCTGCTATTTACTTATAGGGTTTTTTTTATATATTATAGGAAGGCAAACAAGCAGACGGATTTCCTGATGGTAAGAAATTCATGCCTCCTAGAGACACCAATAATGGTAATGGTGCGTTGCCAACCTGAGGTCAGGATGTTAGGCCTCGAGCAAAAGTAAATTTACCGGATACCTTACCCTCCGAACCGGAACACTTCATGACGTTATGGCGGCAGGAATAGGTACGGCGGTGGTACCAAACCGGGCGAGTCGTTGCGAAACTCTACCACCTAGTCAGATGTCACATCCGCAATCTTATACAAAAGTAGGCAGTGACTTTTTAAGCGGGCTGAGGTTCCCCTTAGGCAAGTTGACAGTACCAAAATAATCGGCTCTAATGAGGCGCGCATAGAAAAAAATTCATTTATTAAAAGAAGAGTCTGATTTGGTAGGGTTATAATTGAAGGGTTGAATTCGAGAACGGTTTAACTCAATTCTACTAAAGAAAATCACCCCAAATATGGCGCTTGTTAAAATTTAAGAGTTTTTGGCGATACAATCAATTTTACGTTGGTTTAATTAACATTAAATCTTTATTGTGCCTACTAGCGATCTCGGCATCTGTGTCAGTTAAACCGTTTTCAGACTGAATATTTCGAGATGTAATGCGATTCTTGGCATTTTGAAAAGAGCATTAGATAGATTATTTCTTTCTGAATCCAACGATACCAATAACTCATTTTTGAAAAAAAAACAGTTAAACCATTCTTGAACTCAACCATTCAATTGAAATACATGCAGTTTTGGAAATTGGAATTGAATATGTCGTTTTAGGTACTCTTAAACATAATAGTTGCGAATAATTGACATTAAGTTACTAATATATACAAAACAATATTTTGCTGGACTGGTTGTATTCTTTTGAAACTAAATGCTAATAAACCGCTAGAACTGTGTTCAAGAGTACCTAAGTTGACATGAAGCAGTCAAATTTACATATTACCTACATATAATTAAGTAAAGGAGAAACACTACAGGTCTCACTTAATAAAATTTGAAAATCCTATTATTCTATGACCTCTAGAGGAGCTCATCAAACAACAAATAATAAATAAGAGAACTAACTCAACATGAGATAAAGCAACTTACAAAATTGAAAAAGGTTTCTGATACCTTTTTCATTTTATTTTGAGATTAGGAATTATTCTTTTTGTAATTTGAGTACATCGAACAAAGATACTAAATACTTCTAATGATCATTCATTTGAAATTATTCTGATACCTTTTTCATTTAATTTTGAGATTAGGAATTATTCTGTTGGTAATCTGAGTACATCGAACAAAGATACTAAATACTTCTAATGATCATTCATTTGAAACTATTCTAATACCTTTTTCATTTTATTTTGAGATTAGGAATTATTCTGTTGGTAATTTGAGATCATCGAACAAAGATACTAAATACTTCTAATGATCATTCATTTGAAATTATTCTGATACCTTTTTCATTTACTTTTGAGATTAGGAATTATTCTGTTGGTAATCTGAGTACATCGAACAAAGATACTAAATACTTCTAATAACTACTTCTAATGATCACTCGTTTGAAGCTACCCTACAACAATATTGCTTTTTTATAGAATCAGGCGTTACATTGAGGAAATCCATAGTAAAATTTAAAATAAGCCTTAATTTTTCAGATTTCACGTAAGAAGTGTAACTGTTGTAGCGAATAGTCCTTCAAATAAGACCAGAACACGAATAAAAGAAGAGCTCGGAAAACAATATAAATTGTCACATGTAACAATATAAACTGTCACATGTGAAGAGCGTGACAATTTATATTTTTTCTCGAGCTCTTCCTTTATTCGTGTTCTGATCACGGTGGTGGGCAGTGGGAACATTAGTTAGGGCTGTCACACTTTGTGTCAGTTGAAGGACTACACGCCACATCAGTTACACAGCTTACGCGGAATTAGCAAAATAAAGGCTTAATTCAAATCTGTAATAATGTTGCTCCTTATTGAAAGCCTGCATGAGAAATTGGTTAAGTTTAGTTATGTACGTATTTCTAGGGCATACAAATACATAGTACTATTGGTAATGTGTTGAATTCCACAACTTAAAATCAAAGGCGGTTATCAGTTACGTGTACGGGTCTACGTCTAATTTAATAATTTTTAAATTATAATTGCTCAATCATCCTTAGGCGATAGGTGTAACAATAAACGTCTTTTTACAAACATCAGAAAAGAAATATAATAATTAGAAACATAATACAACAAAAATGCAACAACCAGAAGTATAATCCTAAATAGGATTTTATGTGTTTGTAATTTGTGTAAAAAAATAAGAAGGGTAACGACCTATCTTTCTGAAAATAAGACCAATCAAAATCGGTTAGTTGTTAGCATAGCTATAGCGGAACGAGCATACAAAAAGAAATACAGTCGAGTTGAAAACCTCGTCGTTTTTTGAAGTCAGTTAATTAATAAATACACTTACCTTTTGATATTTTCTTAGTTCAGGAAAGGACTTTTTTGCTCTTTAATTTTTGGCACTAGCGTTAGCATCTGCCCTTTGTCAAGTTGAAATTTGTATTAAGTTCGATTTAACAAAATCGGGTTTAAAATATTCAAAATTAGTCATAAGTAGTCAAAGAAATTCATTTCAGTATCTTGAGTAATGCGGTGGCCTCATTACTCATTCTCATTTAATGAGATTTGGCGGCAACAAGAAAATACATGTTACAATAATATCTTCATGATTATTTCATTTGTGCATTTTCACTAAATAAAATAGTGCAAAAAAAGTATCTTCACGCCCGTATCCCCTAAGGGGTAAGCAGAGGCACAACCGGGGCACCCACGACTAGCCGAACAACTAAGTAACACAATGTGATAGGTGGCAAGCCTATCGCCAATCGGGCACATATCCTATCCCGAGCAACGTTTTTTTTATTAGAAAATTTTCTTTTTGTTGCCCGACCCGGGGTACGAACCCGGGACCTCGTGCAGTCAAGTCCAACAACTGAACCGCTAGACCACAGAGGTGATATTCGTATCAAAATGCTACCAAAATCGACTAATTTCACTAAATACAAACACTAAATTCAATAGTCACGAAAATACTACAAAATCCTTTGATTTTTGACCGCCTCGTTGGTCGAGTGGCTAGCGTAGGTACACGCCTAACACTGACCAACCGCGGGGCTCGGGTTCGATTCCCGACGGGGGCAGCCATTTGTGTGACGAACATTTAGATGTTTGCATTTCCGGGTCTGGGTGTTTTTTAAACATATTCTGGTATCTATATAAGGATTTCTATGTATTAGAATCGTTGACTAACACCCATAACACAAGCACATAATTTGCTTACTTCTGGGGTTAGATTGAATTTGTGTGACTTGTCCAGGGATATTTATTTATTTCAATGGTGCAAAAACTCTGAGAAAGGACTTTCCCACTTGTCGGTTTCCACCTCGGAAGAATCCAAGCCAACTTCATTACTACCTAGCACTTGATAAGAAGCAAGCGATGGTTCTTTTCACATCTTGACTTAGTTCGACTATAGCTACGTGGTACAGGGATTTCACCATCTGACCCAATCCTGGCTGTCTCTGGCACTCTCTGATACAATCCAGAAAATAAGGTGGCTCGTAGCAGTTCCAGATTTATATTTGTAGGCCACTTTATTTCCTCCGCCCCTTGTATCTTAGTTAGGTACATGGGAACCTTTTTAAAGTAATAGTTTTCCCAATATACAAAATCTACCGCCCCTGACGCGTTGTCGCCCCTAGGCCGCGGTCTATATTGCCTATTAACGAATCCAGGACTGGCTCGTAGACTTGGAATTCCATCATAACATTCCGGCTACACCTGTAATACAGGCACTATCGTGTTTCGTTTTGTGGATAGCAAGCACCCGTCACAGAACGTTTAACATCTTATTCTGAGATTAGCAAAAAACCCTTATCACCTTTACTGTCTTATTAAAAACAAAGACTGAAGAGTCAAGTTAATTTGATATTATAGTCCGGATTAAAGTGTAACAAATACAGTAACAACAGGTTGAACCTTGGAGTACTTTAGTCTATGTTTATTCTTATTATCAGGGGGGTTACCAATTAGGCTTATTGCCGGTCAGCTGGTTTCAATTCCGGTTTCATAAAAAAGCCTCTGTGGTCTAGCGGTTCAGTTGTTGGACTTGACTTCATGAAATCCCGAATTCGAATCCCGAGTCGGGCAACAAAAAGAAAATTGCGTTTTTCCAAGGCTGAGGTAGCGTTGAACGTATCGCACATCTAGCAGGAACAAATCACCATATATTCAAGCAGCGACGTAGCCTAATAGGCGTTTAGCCTTATTCTCCTTCGCTTTAAATATATACGTTTTAGGTTGTACATTAAAAAGTACAGAAAATGACGACAAAGTTAAATTTATACACTCATGCCTCCTATCATATCTCATGGTAGATGGCTGCTAAGAAACTTAATCCCACCAAAAACATAAATGTAAAAAGGAGAGCCAAGTTGAATACAAAAATTATGCTTGGCGGAGTTCACACCGCCGCAAAAAGAATGGAAATCTTAATGGGTACCAAGTTCTATGCAAAATCCAAATACTTATTTATAGGAACAAAATAACATTATGATCAAGTATGAAACTCTATTTCTTTGCTTTATTCGATACCTATAACAAATGTTGTTATTTCAAAATAAGAGATCTAATAGTAGGTTAGATTTAACTTGGTCAGTTTTCATTACATCAGTTATTTCATTACAATATTCAACATAATATATATTATAAAAACTGGCCAAGTCGAACCTCTCGACTCGAACCCGGGACCTCATGCAGTCAAGTCCAAATACTGAACCGCTACACCACAGAGGCGATACTTCTCACATAAAAATATAATATTTCTATGTAATAAGAATAGCTTCTGTGGTCAAGCGATTCAATTATTGGACTTGACTGCATGAGGTCCCGGGTTCGAAACCCGGGTCGAGCAACAAAAAGAAAATTTGGTTGGTCCAATTTTCTAATAGAAAAAATGTTGCTCGGGATTGTATATGTGCCCGTTTGGCTTGCCACCTATCACATTGTGGGCCTTAGTATCTTCAACCAATCGTGGGTGCTCTGGTTGTGCCTCTGCCTACCTCTTCGGGGATATGGGCGTGAGGATATCTTTTTTTAATAATTATAAAACCCATAACACAAACATAGAATAAAAACAATAATTCAGTGCATGAGAATCGCTGACTAACACTTATAACCAAACTTATTTTGTTAATTACTTAATTTGCTTACTTTTGTGTTTCAAATCCACCTGTCCAGCGATATTTATTTTTTATTGATTTCATAGATATGATTAAACACTGCAAAAATCTTAAGCCGAAGAATACGACAAGCGTCAGAATGCTAATTTCCACAACTCATCAAAATCAGCGTGATTATTTACTAGCATAACTTATTAGTCATTCAATTTTCGCTTGTCAAGATTATTTGAATAAATGCCTTTTGTTGTTTATTTAAAAATATCTGGGGGCACGGTAGTGCTAAGACGAGCAAAGCGAACCGCAAGGACACGAACATTCGCGCAAGCGCCCTGTGCCGTCTAAATGAAACAGCAGGCGCAGGCATACATTTTCGTCGCGCCATAGAAAAAGTATTAATTATAAAGTAATAAAAAATACTTCCTCTCCTATGCCTCCTGTTTACTCTCCATCCGTCTTACGAATTGCCGATCAGATCATATGTCCTGACACGAGTTTAAAGTTTTTACCCATTCCATAAAAAGTGCGCAACGCCGCTTAAGAAGTTTTCACTTAAATAATACATACAGTTAAATTATTTTGGAGCTGATTAAAAGCAGAAATAGAAAATAAAATTAGGTATCGTTTGCCGACATTTAAATTTATTCAGAAAATGTTGTGTTGCACTTCTGTACTACAAAACATCTTTGTAAAAAATCTCAAACATAAAATACATTTTTTCAAATGTTTCGTCGTTTTTTTGAACCCTCATAAAGTTTATTTCCGATATACGAGATATATATTTTATTTTTATGATATTTGAACCCTTCAACCTTCGGCTAGTCGTGGGTGCCTATTTGTGCCTCTGCCTATCTCTTCGGGGATATAGGCGAAAAGATACTTTTTAACACGCTTTTATTAGCTGGGGCTGTATGTATGTAACAGAATCTTTGAGCTTAATTTTTACCAGTTTTGAGAAGCCTGATAAATTTGGAACTTTGCACACGTATCAAAGGTCGATGACAATACAATATTATGGTACTGTCGAGCTGATCTGAAGATGGTGCAGGAAGATATGAACTAGAACTTCATGATAGGTGATCGTATCATAGCCTTGTTTGAACTTATTAGAAAGGTCTTGTAATGAACTTTGACCACGATTAGGTTTCAAGGTCGGATGATGAAGCCGGAAGGTAGACGCTAGCATCCCATGATGGAATATCGTATCATAGCCGTGTTTGGACTTGAAAGAAAGTTCTTTTAATGAACTTTGACCACGATTAGGTTTCAAGGTCTGATGATGAAGCCGGAAGATAGGTACTAGCATTCCATGATGGAATATCGTATCATAGCCGTGTTTTAAAGGTTAGGACTTGTTAGAAAGGTCTGGTAATGAACTTGACCACGATTAGGTTTCAAAGTCTTAATATATTAATATGTTACTAACGATCTGATCTGATGATCTCGCCGGAAGATTTGATCTGGAACTTCATGCTTGGATGATCGTTTAATAGTAATTTCGGTAACGACGGCGAGCTCCTAATTCAGCCTATAGGCATTGAATTCTCGGCCATGTACAGTTACGGTACGGTGGAAAAGCGTATGCTCCCAGTGATTTTAAGTTGGGCATCTCCCGTGTTTGTACACGATATCTTGTATGTGTATCATCTTGCATCTTGTGATGCAAGGCTGTGCGGTAGACCAAGCCCTTATTACACATAAGGGTTCCGTACTTTTGCGGATGGACAGGCATAAGTGACGCTAAGTCAAGTAAAATCACTTAGTGGTCTCCAGATTAAAGAGCTAGATTGTTCTAAGCTGATAGGTAAGATACCATGCAATACAGACGCACTGGCGGAAATGGAGAGGATGTGGACTCATTCGTCTATTTAAAATTAAAGTTTAAAATATGCCATTAGCAAAGACTAAAAAGTATAAAATTAATAATAGTTTAAAAAAAACTATAAAAATACGCTTTTATTTCTAATCGAATTAAAAACTAGAAAATAAATTTGAATAAAGAGGAGTTTTTTATAGTAGTAGAAGATCGAACAATCAATCACAACAAAATTATAATAAAATTTAAGTTATTAACAAAAGAAATTATTCCAGAGTAAAAAGCGTGGGGTGCTTGATATTTTTTTAAACAATAGAATGGTTCTATTGGCAATATCTATAAGTGGATAGTTTTGAACCGCAGTAAAATGTTTTATAGTTTTTTTAAACTGTTTGTTTTATTTGAAGGAAAACAAGCAGATTTCCTGATGGTAAGAAATTCACGCCGCCTAGAAACACCAAAGAAGGTAATGGTGCGTTGCCAACCTGAGGTCAGAATGTTAGGCTTCGAGCAAAAGTAAGTTTACCGGCTACCTTATCCTCCAAATAGAAACACGTCAACGGCAACTACTAATACTTTTGCGGAAGGAATCGGCGGTGGTACCCACCCGAGCGAGTCATCGCGAAACTCTACCACCTAGTCAGATGTCACGGTGTCAGTGACGGTAAGTCTATAATATAATCTAAGACAGATGATCTATTCTGCAAAAGGAGCCCGGACCAAAACGGGGAAAATAGATAATTCATATTCTCAGAATAGATTGATACTTTCAGAATATGATGTCAATAATAGACTTATTAAACATACAAAGTCTCAATTGAATAGCTCTAATAATTTTAATTTTATTGGAATCAAAAATATACAGATTTCATCACTTACATATATCTTTAATAAAATAAATTTTATTGGAATTAAATATACAGATTTCATAACTGACATACTCACTGATACACTGACATAATATGATCATCAAAATGTTTGGGTACTTCCTAAAGTGGTAGAAAACTAAAATTTGGTATGCAATTTAAGTTAAGTATACAACCAACAAAAAAAATCAAAAAGTTATAACTTTCGCCCCGAATCTTCTTAAAGTGCTAGAGAGCCAAATCTCATGGTAGGTCTCAATTATTTACCCCTTTGATGACGAAGCAAATCGACTATAAGTACATAATAACATAATACCATCCTTAACATTAAAGCTTAGTACAAACATTTCCCAATCTGTGTCGTTATGCTATCAATACATTTTATAAAACATAGTCTCCTGCCGCGTCTGTCTGTCTGTTCGCGATTTACTCGAAAAGTACTGAACGGATTTTCATTCAACAATAGATAGAACAATTCTTGAGGAAGGTTTTAAAGTACTTATAGTAAGTTTATGTTTTGTACAAACTAACGATATTAGTTCAATATGTCGGCAAAAAATACGCCGCTCGGGAGCTTTCCTTGAAAACGCTGCCAAAACCTTTTGAGTTTTAACAAAACAATGTATGGTGGGATTTTTCCTCTTCGATAGATCTTAAAAAAAGTAAGAGGTATATGTCTATCTTTAAAAAAATTACCCACAATAACCGTTTTTTTGCGTTTACTTAAAACAGTAAAATAAAGGGTTACTTTAGAACATATTTTTAACTTTATAGTATTAACCCATAATCAAATAAATCTGTTAGATACGTTATGCGTGTAATTTCTATCAAAATTGCCTATTACACTATCAGAAAAAAAATAACAATTAATGAGTTATCAAAAAGTTAAAATCTCCGGGCGCAAAATTAAATATCGTTAAAGCGTAGCGTATATTTTACTAGCTGCGTCCCGGGGCTACACCCGCGTAAGTCCCAATCCCACGGGAACTTCGGGATAAAAAGTAGCCTATATGTTATTCTGGGCTACCTACACAACAAATTTGATCGTAATCGGTTGAGTAGTTTTCGCGTGAAAGAGTAACAAACATCCATACTGACATCCTGACATCCAGACATACTCACAAACTTTCGCATTTATAATATATTAGCTGCGCCCCGCGGTTTCACCCGCGTAAGTCCCAATCCCGCGGAAACTCCGTGATAAAAAGTAGCCTATATGTTATTCTGGGTCTTCAGCTACCTACATACCAAATTTCATCGTAATCGGCTTTGTAGTTTTTGCGTGAAAGAGTAACAAACATCCATACATCCATTCATCCATACATCCATACATACAAACTTTCGCATTTATAATATTAAAAAATAAAATAGGAAGTAGGATTTTTATTCTTGAATAGCTGAAGCGAAACGCGGGCGGGCAGCCAGTTATTATACATAGAAACCAAGGTCTAAGTTTGAATAATGCTGTCATTGATATTGGCTCATCCACTCCCTCTTGTGGTCAGGTTTATGTAGCACTTTCTAGAGTGACCAATTTACAAAGTGTTCACTGTTTTAATATAGACTTTGTTAGTATTAAAGCACAACAGTCAGCTATAGTTGTATATAATCACTTAAGAGCGAAATACTGCCATGATTTATCGCATATAGTAGGTAATCAATAAACCAACAAATAAAAAAGGCAAAGTCAAAGAATGGGCTATGAAAACTGGCATTGATGATGTGCAAGAAATACACCCCTCAAAAAAAAAAAGAAAACTAATAGGCCGCCTAGTAACTTACAAAAATAACAGAAATCCCACTAAGAATATTTCATGTAAAATGTTGCCAAGACGAACACATAAGGTTTGCCCTGTGAAAAAGATATCAGCGTCTGACTCTAAAAGGCCGAACTTTACCGACTGTAGCTTCACACATTCTATCAGTAAAATTGTATGGCTGGGCTGTTTCGTTACTTAGGTACTTTAGAAACTTAATATTCGCGTCACCTCCGCCTCGTTGGTCGAGTGGCTAGCGTACACGTCTAACTACACTGACCAACCACGAGGCTCGGGTTCGATTCCCGACGGGGGCAGGCATTTGTGTGATGGACATTTTGGATGTCTGCATTTCCGGGTCTAGGTGTTTATTATATATGTTCTGGTATCTATTTAAGTATTTCTATGTACTCGTTTGTTCTCCCCGTGTTGGTCCGGGCTCCTTTGTAGAATAGACCATCTGCCTTCCTGTGCCAGGCAGCTCGTAAAAGGCGAGCATAGGCTTCCCGTCACTAATACCGTGACATCTGACTAGGTGGTAGAGTTTCGCAGCGACTCACCCGGAGTGGTGGTGTAGAGGCCTTACCTATTCCTGCTGCCATAACGTCATGACGTGTTCCGGCTTGGAGGGTAAGGTAGCCGGTAAACTTACTTTTGCTTGAGGCCTAACATCCCGGCCTCTGGTTGGCAACGCACCATGACCACCTTTGGTGTCTCTAGTTTATGCAGATAAAAACAGAAGATTAAAAATAAAGTGTTATCAAAATTAATAATATTGCGCAACACTGTTATCGATAATTTT
>NJDD01002578.1:431180-464469 GCA_002245505.1 Calephelis nemesis
GGGAAGGCACTGCCTGCTAGTAATACATTGAAGATGTTTACTAGTAGGTATATGAGTGCGGTAGGAAAATATTTAATTATCCTATTTGAAATACCGTCAGGCCCCGGGTCTTTTATTAAAATTTAAAATATCTTTCACTTCGTCGTGGTCGGTGGGGGCCAAGCCGCAACACGTCATGACGTTATGGCGACAGGAATAGGTAAGGCGGTGGTACCACTCCGGGTGAGTCGCTGCGAAACTCTACCACCTAGTCAGATGTCACGGTGTTAGTGACGGTAAGCCTATGCTCGCCTTTTACGAGCTGCCCGGCAGGAAGGCAGATGGTCTATTCTGCTAAGGAGGCCGGACCAACACGGAGAAAATGATCGGGATGAAAAGACCAAGAGAATTGATGTACCCGATTATAATGATGACTAAAATAAGTAAATTCTAGTCGTAGCTTGTATAAAGTACATTGTAGAATGGTTCTTCTTGCGAACGTCAGATTTTTCCGTACACCCTGTTACCGGTACACCGTTGCCCGGTTGGCGATAGGCTTGTCACCTATCACATTGTGGGACTTAGTATCTTCGGCTAGTCGTGGGTGCCTTGGTTGTGCCTCTGCCAACCTCATCGGGGATATTGGCGTTTCAATACTTTTTTCTGAGAATTTAACTTAGAAAGGCAGTGATTGCATGTATTAAATTTTGTTTAACGTTTCAGATGAACTGTTTCAATACACGAGAGGTATAGCAAAGCAGTTTGATGGAATATATGTGATGCATGCTTTTCCTACATCAATCGTCACTATCTATAACCCAGAAGATATCGAGGTATTAGCAATATTTTTTTAAACTAAGGTCATTTGAAGTATAGTTGATTATCATTGTAACAGCATTTAGAAACACTCATCTACTTCTAGACAGAGCATATTCCAACCGTCGATAGCCAGGCTAAGAAGGCGCGACAAATGAAAGTTCCTCAATTTTTTTTTGTTTCTATAAAATAATGTCTAATATTCTCTCGTACGGTATAAAAAGTTAGTAAATTAAAAAAACTGTAAGTAATCAATATTGGTATCAACAATGAACAAGGCATTTATTAAATCTTATCAAGTATATGTTTATGACTAAAATATTCAATACTTTTTTATAATCCCTAATATTATAAATGTGTATGCGTATGTTTGTATGTTTCGGTTTCACTGTTCGGCTCCACTTGCAAGTCACAGTGAATGTGTGTCATGGTATGTAAGTGCCGCATAACGTTGAAACAGCTGAACAGCTTTCATGAATTTGAACATAGAAATAGGTGATTCTTGTGAATTATAATAACTTTTAATATATCACGGTACTATCTTGCCTATATATAGGCAAAAAACCGAGTTAAGCTGCGGACATTAGCTAGTGAAGTATTCAAGTAAAGTCATCGTGTGTCTAACTGCAAAATGTCAAGCTTCTAATTTAGGTTTCGACCAATAACGCCCAATTTCAATAATCTAACTACAGTAAGAGATAGGTATTCTAGAATTTTGTTGCTACAATATTATGATGCAAAATAACACTGTATGCCTGTTTACTAATCTATCTTAGATAGGCTATTAAAATTGATAAATATTTTACCGTAGACGAAAGGATTGCCTAGAAAGATAGAGGGATACTACATTATATAACAACAAAATTCTAGAAGATCTATCTCTAACTGTAGATAGTTTATTGAAATTGGGCGTTAATGGTTGAAACCTAACCTATTTCCAAATGAACGATCTGGAAACTACCAGGACCAGGAGAAAGTGTTAAAATTAAAACGAATATTTCAGATTATCACATCCAACATCGTACACCACGAGAAAGGTATTATGTACAAAGCACTGCATTCTTGGCTCCAAGAAGGTCTTTTGGTTAGTAACGGTATGTATATTTTTAACACGATTTTATTAGTTTGGTACCTATGTATAAATGTAACGGAATCTCAAAAGAGGTTTTTGCATCTTTAAAGGATCTTATTTTAAAAGGTCAGATTGAATTGAAACTTCATAGACATCAAATGCCGGGGACAACACAGGAATTGAAAAAAAAGTATTTCCGGAAAGATAGATCAAGCACTCCGTGTGAAAAAATCATGTATAACGAAATTATTTTCCTTTAAAAATTTTATAACAAAGTCAAAAATAAAAGTTTAAACAAATAAAAAACATGCTTTCGTAGCTGTACCAAGAAATAGAAGATATTTTTCTGAAAGTTCAAATAAAAAAAGTAAATAAAAAACGTGTATTTAATAAAAACGCGAAAGGTGCTAGGTAGAGGTGAGTAATACAGCTCTGTGCCGGTTCAAATATTCTGATGACATCTATACATATAATAAATCTGTAGAAGGGTCAATTCTGTACATTGAAAATATTGAAAAAATAAATAGCAGGGGGTGTTACTGGATCGATACCAAACCGAAATATGTGATTTAAATTTTTTTTGTCTGTCTGTATGTTCAGGCATCACGTGAAAACTAACGGTTTGATTTCGATAAAACTTGGTATCATTATATCTTATTATCCTGGGCAAAAAATGGGATACTTTTTATCCTGGAAAAATATGTAGAAAAAAAATAAATGTTAATTTTTCAGTTTTATCACGCGAAGACCGACATTCGCGCGGACGAAGTCGTGGGCGGAAGCTAGTACCTAATATTTGAGTTTAAAAAGAAAGAAAAGAAAATATATTTATTTGCGGAATATGTGTGTTGAAGTTGTTACAAAATTATTTAAGCTTTCCAACATATTCTACCACATTGTGGTGTGCAAATACTTAAATATTTTTAAATAGTTATTATTTAATTATATACACAATGTTTAAATATTTATTCAACAAATAGTTTTATTCTTATTACAATTTGAATTATAACTTACAAACAATTTGAAAATGATAATAAATTTAGCCCTGTCTACCGTAAACTACCACCGTTTCCAAACCTAGCCAGTCGGGAGAAGAAACGGCGAAACAAGCTGAGCTGCAGCTCAAGGCAAAAATTTGCAGATCACGGTTCAATTGAAATGTTTCGAATTATTATCAGCTGTGACCACTGACTAAACAGCTGTGATCTTTGGTTCGAGTGACAATTCACGAACGTTAGTTCCATAAGTTAGGCTGAATTGGGGGCTCCCCTTGCTGGTCCGAGCTCCTTTGCAGAATGGACCATCTGCCTTCCTGCCAGGCAGCTCGTAAAAGGCGAGCATAGGCTTACCGTCACTAACACCGTGACATCCTACTAGGTGGTAGAGTTTCGCAACGACTCACCCGGATCGGTACCACCTTCTAAGTTCTACAAATTCCTGCCGCGATAACGTCATGACGTGTTCCGGTTCGGAGGGTAAGGTAGCCGGTAAACTTACTTTTGCTCAAGGCCTGAGTTGGCAACGCACCATTATTACCTTTGGTGTCTCTGGCGGCGTGAATTTCTTACCATCAGGAAATCCATCTGCTTATTTGCCTTTCAATATCATATAAAAAAAAAAAACATAAGCCCTTCAAACAGGAATGTTAATCTCTCTAAACAAACAAGGTTGCACTATAGTTTTACGATACCTACTGGTAAATAGCAGTTTAAATTATTCATTTCGCACTCTAACGTCAATTTTGACAGTTAGCAGTAATGTTCACAGGTACCTAATGTTTTTACGTTATAATTGGCTATCTTTTAAAGGTTTATTTAAAGGTTGCTAGTGGATTTAAATTGTTTGACAAATTGCCATTTAATAAAAGTACTTATATAAAAAAACAAAACACAAAATTGTTAAGAATTGTGATTTAATTTCATTGATAAATGTAGGAATAGACTAACAATCGAAAATTGATATCTGAAAATTGATTTTGATTGATTTTAGTACAGGCCAGTATTATGTATAAAATGGGCAGACAAAAAAAAATTAAACTATTTGTTTTAATCTTCATTTTCTACGTACGAGTGTGTCAGATTAATAGTGGAAGTGTGCCAAAGGGTAACGCATAATTGAAAGCCAGAAATGTTTTTATTATTTAACAAGCAATCGACGCAGTTCTTCGCAATTCACAAATCTTTTCTTAAGATTAAATTTTTTGTGTACAGTTTTGTTTAGCTAAAATGCATAAGTGAAATATTTACGAAGAAATAAGTGTACTTATCGTGCATTTTCTCCTTGCTGCTATAGCGGTAGCATCCTCACTAAGCTCAATAAGGTTGCCATCACTTTTCCTAAAACTTAATATAAAGACGAAAAAATGCATATCAAATAAAAACAAATAAAAAAATATATTTATAACTAAGGAATCTTAGTCTACCGCAAGGGGACGTGTCTTTGAAAGTTTTATACTTGAAATTGGCCAATCATATTGTGAAAAACAATTGGAAGACATATTTATAAAAAAACAAGAAGAAGAATTAAAATAATAGCAGGTAATAGACAAAATTTTCAAAAAATATTCGGTCAATGCTGTAATTACCACTGACATCAAAAGTATATGGACACTTTGCTGTGTGATAAAAAAACAATCCACAAATTGTTTCCCGCCAATTGTTTTTTTATTACTAAAAAGGTTGCAATGATTTAAAAATAGAACATTCAAAGTTCAAATAGTTCCGAATAGTTGGAATTGCAAAACTTTTATTGTTCCTTTATGGACAGTTACTTTGCTCTTTGTTTTAGTGTGCCCAATGTATCAACTTACTCGTACTAACGTATAGCTACTTACTTGGCTTATAAATAGGGAAATGCAATGAAAAGAAATTTATTTAATTTAAGGAATATTTATTTAATTTTCACCAGCATATTTTTTTTACATTGTTATGTGCCAATTTGTTTACTATTTATAAATGTTAACCCTTTATTTCAATTACAAAATTCATTACCATTATAAAAATGTTATCAGATTAAATTCAAACCTTACCTCAAAGTGAGTACTTAAAAGAATTCTTATAACGATAGACTGTGATTGATATTTTCAATGACAATGGTATACATTCATATCTTGTCCAAATAGTATTTTCTGGGAACGTAAAATAAAATATCGACAACTGCTATTACTACACTACCATAAAAATGAACAGTAATGGATAGCGCCCACTGTTGACAGGGCGGAGCGTATCGGGCCGGGGCGCATCGCATTGCCAAGCCCACTGATGCGGGCCGGGCCGCATCGCATCGGTGCGGATTTTTGTTACTCAGTACCAAAGTAGAGCAACGAAAAAGAGAGGCCACTCGACGTTAAAATCGTCAAGTATGGAAAGTGGCGCCATCTAGTAGTTGTCATACGAATATTCAAGTATGGAAAGTGGCGCCTCTAGTAGTTGTCGTACGAAACTTAGGGTTAAAATACCATATTGCTCTTTTCTTAACAGCAATATCATGATTTTTGGTCACTATCGGCCGCATCGGGGTAAGCGCGCGCGGTGCCTCGCGGAATTCCGCTGCGGAGAATTCCGACAAAATTTATGACGAATTTTATGACATAAGTAAAACTTTCCTTTGACAAGACTGCAGAGTACCCGACGACTGGCGGTGTGCGGTCATCCTACCATTGTATAAAGGCAAGGGTTCACGCATGGACTGTACAAGTTACAGGGCTATTAGTTTGATCAGTTTAGCATCAAAGTTGTAAGGAAAAATAGTTGAAATGAGGATGCAAGGGATGTCCGATGGAACATTGTGGGAGGCTCAAGGTAGTTTCAGGTCTGGAAGAGGATGTACGGATCAAGAGTTTTCGCTCCGCAACATTGTAGATAAGCATCTGGCTGTGGGTCAGAAGGTTTTCTGCAGTTTTGTGTATTTCGAAAAAACTTTTTACAGGCAGAGTTGTAAGTAAGGAACTTTGGGACAATTTGTCAGATTATGGGATAGACGGGTCCTTCCTACGTGATGTGCAGTCTATGTATTTTGATTGTAAAGCATGTATGCGGGTGGACGGCAACATATCGCCTTGGTTTGGTCTCAACATTGGCGTCAAGCAGGGCTGTGTATTATCGGCACGTTTGTTTATTTTGTATTTGGGCAAATGTCTTGAATGGTTAAGGTTTATGAATCTGGGAATGCGTATGAGTGATCAAGTGGTGAACTGCCTGCTTTATGCAGATGTTGCTGTACTTTTGGGCTCTACACCATCTGAGCTGACGACACTGGTCACAGTTATGGAAGGTGATTGTAAAGAAACGGGCTTACATTTGAATGCGACGAAAACCAAGGTTATGTATGGTGTTTGAAAGAGATGAAGCCAGAACGAATGTAAGAGTTTTTGTTAATAATGTAGTGATGGAGCAAGTGAATGAAATTGTATATCTTGTTTGCGCTTTTAGCAGGGATGAAAGGTACACCGCTGATGTATAAAGGAGAGCGTGTGCAGCGAATAGTGCGAATGGAGCGTTTGGAAAACTATTTTAAAGCGTCAAAACCTCGCTTAAGGCTAGACTCTTAGAAGCTTTGCATAATTCTGTGCTTATCCCAACGTTATTGTATGGAAGCGAGAATTGGGTATGTCATAAAAAGGATGAAAGTAGGATAAATGCGTTAGAAATGAGAGCGCTACGGAAAATCTGGGTTTAGATACTCTCTGCCTACCCCGTAAGGGACATGGCGTGAAGATATGTATGTATGTAGATAACGATTATTTTAAATACTTTATTAACAGATATTGGTAAAATGAATTTATAAAACATCTTAACAAGCTCTCCACGATTTTATAAGATAAATTTTTTTTATTGCTTTTTAAAAGTTCTGTAAAAACTGTCTTTTGCTAGATAAAGAACTTGTTTGTTTTTGTTTTTTCAATAATCTTTTATTTTTTCTACAAAAGTTTAAAAAATCTGTATCCTATTAAAACATTTTTGCATGGGATAAGAGATCGCACAAACCTATAGTTCTGCGGATGGCAAAAAACAAACCCTGGCCTATAGTCACCATATATGTTGTAGGAGTGTTACCATACTGTGGCCGGGATGTCGGGTCTAGTGTAAAAGTCAACCGGCTACCGTACCTCTCCGTACCCGTACATGACACTGTTATTATGGATGCAGTTATAGGTAAGGCACTGAATCAGTAGTCGTTGTATAGCAAGCACTGTGTAGCAACTTGCTAAACAGCGCTATACCATCAGAGTTCTTGGCAACGTCTAACTTTGCTAGCCCCTTAAGAGCTGCCAGGCTAGAAGGCTGGTCGATTCTACACAAAAACCAGACAATTACTAGGAATTAATAGATATCTAAATAAATAATTTCAAGTCAAGCGCTGTCCTAATTAAATCTTATTTCTAGGCGCAAAATGGCAAAAACGCAGAAAAATTTTGACTTCAGCTTTCCACTTCAATGTTTTGAAAAAATATTTTGTAGCAATGGAAGAAAATGGAAAGCATCTGATTGATATACTGGATAAAACAAATGAAGATACCGTTGAACTTATATCAACCATTTCTGAATACACACTGAACACAATATGTGGTAAGTTTTACCAAAAAAAATAAACATTGTTAAATTACTCATATCTAAACTGCTTTTTTTAAAAGACAGACTAGTAAAGTTAGTTTGTTTAAAAAAGATACTTTTAATACATATTTTTTAATAATGAGTGTCACAATAGTTGGGTTAACAAGAAATATTTTAAACTTTCTTGTTTATCTGTTTTCGAATTTAAGGTTAACCTAAAAATCCAATCGTATTATTTTAAAATGCAGTAAAACTGTAAAATAAGATTTTCTCTAGATTTTAACATTTTTTTAAATTATTTATACTAGATACGACATATTTTATTTTATTTTGTTTGTCGTTATTTCGGTATAGTTGCATTGGCCGTGATCACGACCACAGATTATACCCCTAAAGTCACGACGAGACGAGTTAAAAATAAAAAAAAAGTTCGGTTCGGAAATGACAGAAATTGACTATCACACAAAAAAATAAAGATATCAAATACTACAAATCTGTTAAGGTGTGAGAATAATAAATGAATGAAGTCTTGTTATGCACAATTTAAGTTACAACAAAGTAAATACAATTATTAACAACAGCATACGATTATAGTTTGCAGCAGACTTTGCGAATATCAGCATCAGGATCAGCTGATTATCAGCATTTTTTCAGCAACCGCATTAATCGATGCTGATTTTATTGCTGATATTCAAGTCGTGACATGAGCTTCTAATAAATTGTTGACCAATCAAATATCAAAAATTATCACTTGTTCGCGCAAACAATTTGTAAACAGACACTTAAAATTGTATTTGATAAAAAATAACGGGAAAATGCCTGACTTTTTATTTAAAATGGATAAGTTTATCACTTTTACTAACAACTTCATTATTAAATACATTTTAAGCCCCGGGAAGCCAATCGTTTTCCGGGGGTTTAATAATTAGGTATGAGACGCTATAAGCTTCTTGAGTGTGTATGTATGGGTGTACGTATGCGCGCCCGCGATGGCACATTGGAGTGTGTGTGTGCGTGCGTGCGTATAAGTCTATGTGTCAGTCCGTCTGTCTGTGCCTTTGTTTGAAAGTTAAAGTAATCGAGATGGTTTTTAGCTCCGTTATATTATGTTTACAGGTATTATCTAGATTTATTGAACATAGCTTCTGTAGTCTAGATGTCTGGCTATAGAGTTGACATGAGCATTGAGCACTTACATTTTATTACTTACATCGAAGTCGAGACCACAATGTGGCCACATTGAGGTATTGGGTTTGATCCCGGTCCTAATAACCATAATATGTTTTTTTTTAATTTTCAAATTAAAGCAACCTTTATCCAATGCACGGGGCATTGGATAAATGTCTGGTTGACAATAGGTGTGCCAACTATCATAATGTGGTTCTAAAGTACTTTAGGTACCATCGTGGGTAATCTGGTTTTCCCTCAGCCTACTTCTTGAAAATCAGAGACGAGAATATTTTTTTTCATTAAATCAGCATCCGCATAAGCTGATATCAAAAAAATCTGCATCAGCAACAACCCTGGTTTGTAGTACACAAAAGGCGGTCTTATCGCCAAACAAATCTATCGCTACCAGAAAAAGTTGTTTTATAAGAAACTATTAAAGCACACTGACTTTTTTGGTCCGGCCCGCAAATCAAGCCCGGGACCATATGGAGTCAAGTCCTACACTTGACCACAAGACCACCGAAGCAATTTTTTCAGTTTAGGAGTCCATCGCTGGCAAATAACGTGACGTCTAATTTATATACCTAAATTTAAAATTATATTTTAATTAGTACTCCCTATGCAGTGCTGATAAAAGTCAACTTGAATATAGGAAGTACTCGTACATTAAAATATGTCAAAAATTAATATATGTACGTTACGCGTCATGAGGGTCTAATTATTAATTAATCAATTTTAATCAAAATCATACATTTTTTTTTTGCAAATCGTGTTCACAATGATTCAACTTGAAAGATATCTAAAATCTTATCAGCAAGTAAATTATAATAAATACAACAAATTATTACGATAAAAAAAAATAAGGCCATTTACGTAGAATCTGAATTGTAAGAAAAGAAACTGCCATTATAAGGAGAGTTTAATTGTTTTGAATTTTTACAGAAACAGCTATGGGAATAGAACTTGCTAAAGAAAACACTAAGTCTGGTTCTGTATATAAAAATGCAATCTACGACCTAGGAGTTACAGTAACAAAAAGGTTTTCGAATGTTTATTACTTGATAGATTGGATTTATAATTTAACATCCCTGAAAAGAAAAGAAATGAAAAGTATATCAATAATTCGCGATTTTACTGAGAATATCATAGAAAAAAGAAAGACTTTGCTTCTCAATAAGGGTGACGAAAACATAGATGAAGATGATGATAACTATATGGGTTCTAAGAAACGCAACGCGATGTTAGACTTGCTACTTGGAGCTAAAAATAAAGGTTTAATTGATCAAAAGGGAATTCAAGAAGAAGTTGACACTTTTATGTTCGAGGTAATAAAAATTTAAAAGCTTTCTGATTTTAATTTTTCTATCATTGCGATGTATTGTATGCTTTACAGTATCTGGTTAATTTTAAAAACTCCTAATCTTTTTTTTCCCCTACCTCTAACTCTTAATAGGAAATAATAGGTATTATATGTTCTAAAGCACATTCTATTTATAGACAAATTGCGTCTTGGGTTGGTCCGGGTATCCTGAGTAGAACAGACCAGCCTTCCTACCAGGCACCCCGTAAAAAAAAGCAAAGGTTAAATGGGTAATTAGCAAAAAGACAACTGATGATAGAGTGGCGTGCAGCTTTGTCCGGGTTGGGATCATCTGCCTCACGTATTCCTGCCGCCATAAAGACTGTGTTATGTTCCGATCCGGAAGGAAAAGTAGCCGGTAGACTTGCAATATTGACGTTACACATTGGCCCCAAGACAGCGACACACCTATAACATCGCGGTGTCTATAGGCCATGGTTATCTCTAACCACCAGGAGAGCCGTGTGCTTGTTGTCTATCACATAAAAAATCAATATTAACCATTGCGTTTTTTACAGGGTCACGATACGACTTCAGCAGGGCTCACGTGTTTTTTACTCCTGTTAGCAAATCATCCATCTATACAAGTAAGTTTTGCAACTATTGAAAAACATCTGATTTATAATAAGAAACTTAAAAACGGGTTCTGGAGTCAAATGGAAAATGGCATGTCCGATTGTCCGTCCTTCCCTATGCCATTTTATTTCCATGATATAAGGACAAAGTGTTGAAACTTGTTGGGAAGGTATATTGTATAAAGTTTACAATTTTTATACAAAAAAGGTGGCTGATAAAGCGATCTGAAACTAAAAATGTTCTCGGAAAACTTCTTTCTTTAATTTTTGGCACTAGTGTTAGATTGCCACATTGGTGTTACATTTTGCCATTAGTAGTCATTAGAAATTTCCATCAAGTTTCCAGATTTAACAAAATTGGGTCTATATTAATTATATGCTGACAAAGAATGTCATATTAGGGCTTTGAGTAAAACGTTGGTTTCATAACTCATGCTCAGTTAATAAGCTTTGGCGGCAACGAGAAAATATACGATATACTAATTCCTTCATGATCATTTGATTTTTGTGCTTTCACTGAACAAAATTGTACTTAATGCCACCAAAATCGACTTATTTTACTCCATATAAAAACGAAACTCAATAATTACGCTAAAACTTTGAACATCTTTTTTCTCGATAAAATTCTTCCACAAAAGCCCAGTGACATATTCAGGGTATTGACTGACTTGCAAACCTTTATGGCATTTCACAGTACAGCTAACAAGCACATGGATATCCTGACGGTAAGATATAGCCGTGGTCTATAGGCATCATAGATAATGTAGGTGCATCGTCGTCCTGTGACTGGGGCGTAACGCTTATTGTATGGTATGTCTTTTCATACTAACACGCCAGTTTTGGAGATTCTTGACATCACCTTTGGAACATATAGCGATTTGGTAGTGAAATGTTACTTTCGGTTTTCACAATCTCCCCGTGTGCATAGATATCCACCCAAATCTACTGCATTTCTGTTTTGTGAATTTTTTTATTCTTTCTACATGATCGAAACTATGTAGCCGTTAACAAGAAAGCCTACCTACTTCCTCTCTGATTTTGGTGTCGCAAACGTGACCAGCAAGCGTTACACTACAAATTTTCCGTAACACTCTCATTCCAGGCGCATTTATTCTACTTTTATGCTTTTTCTGAAGTACCCAACTCTTACTTTAATAAAGTAACGCTAAAATGAGCACATAACTATGCAGAGCGAGCCCAGACCTAACTCAAAACCTCACTTTAAAGTAGCTTTCTTAGCGGTCTAGTCACATAACATTCCCTCTACACATTCTTGTTTCTTCGCGGTGTTTGGTCGCTGCAAAAGCACTACCGAAATCTAAAAATTCTGTCATTTGTTTCAGCACTTCATCATTTATTTAATATTTAATTTATTAAAACTCTTACAAGTGTTTTGGCTATGTTACTATCAAACACCAACACTTTCTTTATAATCGTCATTCATAACTGTGACCAGTGTTTGCAACTCAGTTGAATGGTTTCCACAGTTAGGTCTTTTGAAATGACATTCTGGTTCCTAAAACCATTATTTAACGAAATCAGTGGTATGCAGAAGAAGATCTTAAAGAAGACTATCAACGAAAATTGAAGGAGTAGTGAGTAGTTTATAAGATGTAGCACATTTTCTTAAACCACAAACATAACTGTGTCATTGCTGGTGAAAAATTACGCTAGTGTTTTAGGACATCGGGTCAAACATTACTTGCTAATCTTAATATAAGTTCCCAAAACTTTATGCTTGCTACTACGGAAACCTTTAAGGGCGAGTCTGATTAGCATTTAGTTACTATTTATATTCACTTCAATGATTATTCTTTATGATATAACTACTAATCCTAAAAACAGATATGTAAATATTCTATTAACAATGAAATTTTGGTATTTGAAATGTTAAACAATTGCATTGACAGGAAAAAGTTATTGAAGAACAGGACAACATATTCGGCGCAGATGATCGTGGAGCTACAATGGAGGATTTGACACAAATGCGGTATTTGGAATGCTGTATAAAAGAGTCGTTACGTCTGTATCCACCCGTTCCATTAGTTGCTCGAACTCTAACTCAGGATGTTACATTGAGTAAGTATCTTATATCTTTTTTTTTCTTAGCCTGCTTAATTCCATATTTAAACAAGCAATGATAATTAAATGTAATTTTAGGTAACTATAAAGTGCCAGCTGGAACCATGTGCACAATTCCAATCTTTGATCTCCATCGAAATGAAAAATTGTACAAAAATCCAGATGAATTTGATCCTGATCGCTTTCTTCCGGAAAACAGTGTAGGCCGCCATAATTATGCCTATTTACCATTTAGTGCTGGAGCAAGAAACTGTATTGGTATGTCTATATTACACTGAATTATAAAATTTAGGATTATGCTATACAAACTTTTCATTATAAGATTCTCATTCGTTTATTTCAATCTGCACATCCCATCTTGAAACTTTTTTAAAGGTAAACTTTTATGGAATATTAATAATTCTGGACCAATGACCATTGGCGTTTATTTACTCTCTTTATTTCCGTTTTGTAATATTATTGCGTTTTCCCTTTTAAAGGGTAGAAGCCATGTTTTGCTGTAGATTTCATTCTGCATTTTAAGTAGATTCAGGTAGCGTTTCTCTTGAAGTTCGTTATGTCTGACGTTACTTCTCAATCATTTCAGCTACTCTCAGCGCTTTATGAGCTTGAATCAATCAACAACTTAAGTTTCGATTTAGCTTGACATGCGTGAATTTCTTGTGAACCGGGCATGTCAGTAAGCGCAAAATGTGCCTTTACGACACGTTTTAAGTTTTAATTTTGCCTTTATTCTGCACAAGAGTGCGTTCTCTGTATGTTAGTACGAAATTTTGAACAAAAAAAATTAATTCACGAAATAACCAAAATACTTGGTAGTAAGCAAAAGCTCCTTAAATCAGTTTTTAGATCATGTCACATTGAAATTTATTTTAACTCGGCCAAATTTTGTTTGTTTCGCCACCTCCAAACATTTCTTTGAAACGTCATGGCAAATTAACATTTATTTTAAATACTGTTACTTGTTTTTCATAAAATAGCTCTTTACCTTTAGAAGATTATCACGAATTTTAGATTGTGTAAAAATAATCTCTATTGAGCTTGGTATCATATATATCTATATACAAAAGGCTTCTATTAATAAATAAAGTTATTTTCAGGTCAGAAGTTCGCGATGATGGAAATGAAGTCAGCTCTGTCATTAATATTCCGAAACTTCAAAGTACTTCCTGTCACAAAAATTTCAGAAGTTGTCCTCGTTACAGACGTTGTTTTAAGAAGCAAGGGACCAATTTACGCTAAATTCGTGAAAAGAATCAAATAAACGAAATAGTTAAAATCACTGAATCATTTTTATTTAACTTATTACACCACAACCTTATTACAACCTTGTTCTGATTATAGTGGTCTAACAAGGATGGAAAAGATTCTGGATCCGATTAAAAGCAGTTGCGCTAAGCGCAGTAAAACTGCACAAACCGAAGGTACCATACTTCTTAGAAATAGCATTTTTTTCCGAAATGGTCCTACATAAGTTTTATCACAATCCGATTGGGTTTTGAGTTCTTCTTAAAAGTACATAATTTTTTCACTTATCTTGACGCGCTTAACTACTCTATTATATTATACAGATTATTTTTAGCTTCCCGGTACGCAAGAAAGTTTAGAATGGGCAGAGTATTCTTACCATCACACAATCCATCTCCTAGTCAGTCATAATTTAGCCTGCGATGAATTTCACACAGTCCTTGTAACACGACTGATGTAGGTACTCATGGGAAATCATATATCGATATAAGATACAAGATTATCGATTAAGTATGGATTTCCGTAAAGTAACGCTTTGCGGAAATCCATACTTAAATCCAAAATAAATAATTTTATTTGGATTTAAATCAAACATACTTTTGCAAGCAAGATCACAACGTAGATGAAAGCACTTTGACTTTAAAGCTTCAGTAGTATGCCAAAATTTACATATTTTATTTTATGTGAGAGGTCAGGGAACAAGAACACGTCTCTCCTGATGGTTATCACGGTCATGTCTTGAGATGCGTTTCTCTCCTTTGGCCAGGATGTTAGGCTTCCCCCCCCAAGGGTCCGAGCATTGTCGTGGCGGGGGGGCTGAGTAACTGGGGTCGAGCTGGGGCCCCGGTGAAACTAATTCGGACCAGGGAGGGCGCTCCTCAGTACCCCTCTCTGTCCAAGAGGGGACACGAGGAGCGCACACAGGGTGGTGGGCCAATGGCGGCAGCACGGCCCGCGTAGAATGGGGCGGGCTTTCCATCTAGCCCGCCCGGTCGAGATGGGGTTTCGGCAGGTACACTCTAACCTGTGTTATGCCTGTTGTGTGTATGCCTGTTGTGTGGGTGCCTGTCGCCACTCTAACCCCGAAGTGGTGCACGATGTGTCTCCGTGCATCACTTCTGACGGTAAGCGGCCCCCTGTTGAGTGGGGCCGCCTGATGGAGATCGCGAGATGTATCGCAGCGGGGGCTATGGATGTGTGCGAAAGCGTTCTCGCAGCCCCGGTACCTGGCGCAGGGGTGGACACCGTAGGGTTTTAGTAAGTTTTCTCACAAAACCCGTAACTTCCTCCGAAAGTGGCAGGTATCCATGATGGATTTCCCCACGATAAAAAAAAATTATGTTAGACCTATTGTGAAAGTCCACCACTCTATGTCCAGTGATCTTGGTACTGACCTATATTTTAACCAGTGCTAGCCTATCTCGAGAGCTGCCTAGCAGAGAGACAGATGATCTATTTGCGTTGCCTTAGTGGTTAATGGTAATAAAGGAACATTTTTTCGGGATAAAAACTGCCTTATGTGTTAATCCAAACTACCTTCTATGTGTGTGCCAAATTTCATGAAAATCGGTAAAGCAGATTTTGCGTGAAGAAGTAAGGAACAAACATACAAAATTTCGCATTTATAATATTATTAGGATAAATGACAAAGAAGGGGGGGGGCACTTGAAATGTTTAACAAATTGTGGTAACTGTAAAATACCTACAACGTTGGCTGAATTTGGTCGGTGTTTGAGTAGATGAAGTTAAAAGGAAGTTTATGAAGGAAAGCTTGCAAGTTCCTGATTTAATTTAATATTGAGTTAAACTGTCAAATAGAAACTGATTTAACCATAATGAACTCAGAGTTAAACATTTAACCCAGGAACGTGCAAACGCCCTTGATAATATTAATGATTTAAAAACAGAAAGTAAATATTTACATGTCTATATGAAGGGAACAAAAATTAACTACAATTACCGCCATGTGGTCTAGTGGTTCGGTATCGAACTAGACTTCATCAGGTCTAGGTTTTCAGTTTTTTATAAAATCATTGGCCGGAGACGGATATGTTCCCGATTGACGATATGTTTGCCACCTATTAAATTATGGCTCTTAGTATCTTTGGCCAGTTCTGAGTGCCCCGGTTGTATGTCAGCCTTACCCTTAGTGGAGATAGGCGTGAAAATACTTTTTGTATATGGTACAGAAAAGCTGGTGCTTCTTGCAAATTTTCTTTTCAACGGTATAATAGGCTCCTTAGTCCAAGCTACAAAGGTAGAACAGAGATATTACCTCCGAATTTTTTGAACCTGCATCGATTTACATGAAATTTTGGAATTAAGCTTATCTTACCCTTACCTTCAAAATCTACCCTATCTCGACATGTGCAAATTAAAGGGTAAAAATTCAATAAAATTATAAGTATAAGCATTTAATGAGTAGAAAAAAAATTGTATGGGTTAATTAAAAGTTGCTTATTGCTTCAATATGATATTTATGATTATTTTTTAAACCTGTTTGATGTATTTCACCCCTTTTAAAGCGCCCCCTTTATAAAATATGATAATATAAAATTATTTTTTCTGACTATTAAAAATACATTTTTCTGGATTAATTATGTCGAAATAACTCATTTTATTTGTGTTCAACAAAAAAAATTTACACCCCCAATGTTCAACCCTTATAAATCACACGTTATTTCGAAAAAAAAATTAAAAACATTATTTAGCAATAGACGAATATTTTTTTGGTGACTTATTTATTGTGAATGGATATTTGTTATTTGTACTTATTGGATTTTTTTTCATAAGTTACAACCCCTATAAATCATCCCCTATTTCAAAAAAAATGAAATAAAACACATATATTTTTTTGGCTTATTTATTTCGAAACGACATGACATATATACGTAAATATTAAATAAATATTATTATTATATACACACACACACATACGAACATACAAAAAGGCGCCCTTCACCAAAAAACCGGATGAAGCCAGCTGCACGGTGTTTTCTTTCGTGTTCTCCGATGTATACTTTCACTTACAATCCAAAAACTACCTTGCTCCTTAATTAAAAAAAAAAATTCAAGACATTTAGTGGATCAAAACGAAGTTTTAAAGAGAATTCTATAAGCTATAAATATACTAAAGTTTTACATTTTTTGAGCTCTTTATTTTTAAAAGGGCAACGTTTAAAGGGTTCTAAAATGGCATCATTCATATGCTAGGGCAAGCTTTGGAAGGTCATATCTCAGTTATTTTACAAGGTAAAAAAAATTAAGAAAGCAAAATGTTTGTTAAAGAAATATCTAACTTTTGTTCCTTACTAATTTTGACGTATATCCTATAGTTTATCCCAAATTTAGAAAAAAAAATTTGAAAAAAAATGTGTTCTACCTTAAATAAATTATTACTCGGTTTGTATTAGGTTTACAATCAATTAAAAGGCATCAATCTCTTCATTTTTTATAAGCTTCATTTTTGGTTCTTACACTTTTATTGATAAAATGAATAGCTTTTGCGTAATTCATAAAAAATCGATTGAAAACGTGATTTTTTTCACGAAAAATGCCAATTTTCAATCGCGTATAACTCGAAAACTATTGAGTTTAAAAAAAACGCTGAGAACAATTTTTCCTAAAATTTGTTCTTCTATCGATTTCCGTGGTTATTTTAAACCAAGAAAAATACACGCCCTAGTTGGGGTGGAACTCACCACCAGGCAAAAAGAACACATCGGGATAGGGTAGATTTTGCTTTTTAAAGTATTCCCTATATGCTGTCAAAATTTCATGAAAATCTATGCAGGTTCAAAAAATTCGGAGGTGAAAACCTTTGTAGCTTGCCACTGCCCACTGGACCCTTATGAAAAATACTTGTACCTTTAGAATGCTACACGAACCTGATGAACAAGGGATATATTTGTAACTAAAAAAATATGGATCTCTTCTTTAAACTCAATAACGTAACCCAAGGTGTAAAAAACTAAGTTAAAAAATGCCTTTAATCGCGTGCGCTGCTTATACCGTTACAGATAACACAAAAAAATAGTATACAATATTAAAGGAGTTATTGATATCTATAAAAAAAGTTCACAACACCATATATCTAACTATTATAGTTACGACAGTAAATTTACTTTTACACATTTTAAAAGTTTATAAGAATAGTGACCATATTCGAACCATGTAATTCATACCATTATATTAATCATCATCCAAAATAAATCATTTCACATTCAAGATCTATAAAATATATCAATAATGCGCCATATTGGATTTAAAGTGATGTCACATTATTTTCTTATTATTTTCGGCAAGCCATTTAATTTGATAACCATTTTATAGGAGTGCACTAAAAATAACTATTCCGCTATTTTGCATGGTCCGCCGTATTGGATTTAGAATGACGTCACATTATTTTTCGAGCTGCTCTCAACGAGTCCTTTCATTTGACAACCATTTTGTAGAAGTGCATTTAAAAAAGTATACCCACATCTTGTATCGTCCGTTATATTGGATTTAGAATTATGTCACGTACCTTAGGTGTCAGGCGGAACGAAGTTCGCCACCTCGGCTAGTACAACACAACTTTCTAAAAACTCGGGAAACAAAACCACTGTGACAAAAAATCTTTTTAAAAAGGCTTTTATTTAGAGAAGAGAAAAGAGAAAATATTTTTTTTTCTTTAAAAATATTTATAATAAACTTACAACCTCATAGTACACAACTTGTATGATCACAAAAGCTTGTTGCGAATTTCAATATTTGATTAAATTTAAATTTTATTAAAAAAGAAACATTAATTTATATTTTTGTAAAAGCATATTTTACAAAAACCAATAAGTAGGTACCTACTAGTTTATTTACACAAGAAAATCGGCAACAACTTTTTATGATCATATAAGTTTATTTTCATGATATTGGAAGGCAAACAAGCAGACGGATTTCCTGATGGTAAGAAATTCACGCCGCCTAGAGACACCAAAGGTGTAAATGGTGCGTTGCCAACTGAGGCCGGGATGTTGAGCCTCGAGCAAAAGTACATGTACCGGCTGCCTCACCCTTCGAACCGGAACACGTCAACGACACGCGCTGACGTTATTGCGGCAGGAATAGGTAAGGCGATGGTACCAATCCGGGTGTGTCGCTGACAAACTCTACCACCTGGTAAAATATAAGTTGTGTATAATGAGGTCACAAATTCATAATATTTTTTTAAGTAATTATTTTCTTCTTTTTTGAACATTTCAGGAAAAGCTTTTTATTTATTTATGTTTTCTTTCTGAATTAAAGATGAATAGTAATTGATTTCTCGTACTAACTTCCACCCCTGCTAGGTAAGGGTAACTACTTTTTTTTAATAAATAATGTCCAAAAGCCAGCTTACGGCGACATAGGCAGATCTGTAGAAATCGTAACACTTGGCGCTAACTACGCTCTACCTACCATGTTAGGAACCTGGCGTAGATTTGTATTTAGCCTTATAAGATGACCTTTAAGTTCAAACATTCTTGAAAATTCTCAAAACTATTAGAGTACATTAAAATTTGACAAAATTTGACTTTAAGTCTATCCGTGCACAATTCTTTCTGGTTAAGCCTCTTCAGAGGCTTTGTCATTGATATGAACAAGGAACTCAAAACTTCATCCAGTTACGTTCTGAAAATCGTTTAGACTTCTCAAAACTAAATTCTTGGCATTCAAATTTCTTACGAACCACTCTTTTTCAAATATTACTTTACCTTGAACAAAATTATATCCACGTTTTCTATGTCATTTTCAACTTGAAACATAGAAAATATTATATAAGGTAAAACTTCCATTATACGTTATCCTATTACATACAATTAATAATAATACAACAACAAAAAAAAGTAACCACACGAAGATATTCCCGAAGAGGTATAAGAAAGAAAGGAAACAAATATTTTTTATTAAATAACCTTAAAAGAGCCACTTTTGATGCGTCTATTTAATACCATAATACTAAATCTACCATCGGATCAGAACGAGACCAAACGTATTCAGATACACACATATACAGAGGTACAACCAGGGCACCCTTGACTAGCCGAAGACACTAATCCCACAATGTGATAGGTGGCAAGCCAATTGCCAACCGTTCACATATCCAGTCCCGGGCAATAGCGTAAATGAATAAATTTAGCGTAAGCAAGTACGTAAGTTTAGTAAGGCTTTCTAGCCCCAATCGCTATTAAAGTAATTGACCAAATGCCTCCCTCCTTGGAAGCGCGTAAGAGACGAGGACATGTTGAATAGGTCAATACCAACAAAATATACAACTAAGAGGTGGCAGAAGGCTGTGCAGCAACTTGGCCTTGTAGGGATCTATAACTTTAGTCACCATGTCTCCCTATTGAAGATCTTGTTCCGGAACGGAGGATTGGGTACTTTACGTTTTCTATGCACTATCCTACTAGCGCAGTCAATAGAATTAAATATGACAGTGCTCAAAATAATAAGTATAACGGCAAGAATAGGAATGGCGGTAGATACTTACTCGGGGAAGCTGTTGTATAGCACTCTGCCTCTAGTGGTCCTGTCACTATCTACCGACTGTATGCTCCCGTCTTACGAGCTTCCAGGCATGAAGGTAAAACACTGCAACAAAATTTGCGAATAACGCTGATATTGCAAACAATTAATCATAAGATAAGAGTCTGTTAATCAAAACAAATCGATTACATGTACATTGACGACGATCAAAGTACAAGTAAAATTAGCTTTAACGCATTTAATATAGAGATAATATTTAATCTGATTAGCATCTAGTGAATGCCGTCAGGTACATAATAATTCGCATCAATTATAACTTAACCGGTTCCGAAAAGGAGGATATTATCGCTATCTCTGTCTACAGCGAATATATTTTGATGAATCTTTTTTCAAAATGTATATCATGATTTGGAGGAAGTGCCTTAAAATGTGATAAAATATGACAATCTTATTGTTAATCCCGTTTTTTCTTAAGTTTTCAAAGGTGTTGATTATTATACTGAAAGTAGGCCGATGTCGTGTTGACGCTATAGCCATTATCATTATACGCTACGTCATTTATCACATGGGCTAACATCCAGTGTAGTGCAGTGTAAACCTATGCTCTGATTTAGAACTAATCAGCCCTCGGATTCTCCCCAGATTGCAGAAAACCAGGAACATCTCTATAATGTTCTTATCCATTATCCATCACCTATTCATATCAAGCTAATAAATTCGAGTAAGCATCAGAATTTCTTTGATAGCCGCTATGTAACCACTAAGATTTAGCTGTCAAAATCTAAGTTTCTTTTCTGGCGTACTGTCGATACTGGATTAAATTAGTAGTTTGCTGTTCAGCATGTTGTCTAGCCTGGCAGTCGTGACCGCTGTGCCGCTGTGCATGTGTGTTTGCATCCTTCTACTTAAAGCGCTTGCATTTTGCACAGCAATATGTCTAAGATTTGCATTCGGGACCTTTACGACCTTATTCCCCACATTTATAGCGAATCTTCTCCTTTTCTTGGCAACACCTTTCAAGGTGCCCATACTGCTGACAAAGATTGCAACAAGTGGCTGTCACATAATCAGATACTTCAGCTTCATCCCAATCAATATAAATACGGCCTAACCCCATAAGTTTGTCCCTCATTTGCGTAAAACTCTCCATTAGCACAAACTTACATCTAACCAACTCTGTTGTCTATTCTGCATCCACCAGATTTATTCTGTTTAAATCCTCTACCAGGTCTTTGGTTTTTATATTTGCCCTTATATATAGCTTAATGCTACATGAAGTTATCTAGACTTTGGCTCTGCTACCTTCAAACTAGACGGCCCTATCTCCTGTAGTTTTTTGGAATTCTCAGTTGTATCTGTTCGCACAACTGCCCCAGAAATTGCCCACTTTGCGGATGCTTTGAATTGACAGCTTCTTGAAGAGTCATCTAAGTCTCCTCCGATGACTTAATTGCTTCGTCCATCGGATGAAAAATTACCGCTGTCCCTCTGGGTTCCACGTTCAAAAACTGGCTGATCTTTTGGTACTTTTAGTACTCTGGAGTAAGACGACATAGCAGCGCACTCTTAGCTGCCTTCTATGAACTGGATACCTGCACCGGGTTTAACTGCAACTCAAGCTTTTTAGATCTTAATTGCTTCGCCCCTTCTGCTACGTGAAGTTGAAGTGCCGCTTTTACAGCCAAGATATCATCATTCTGGTCGTCACTCTGAACTTGGCTATCATGTTTAATTTATTGGTCAGAAAACCTAATACGCGAGGTCTAGCAGATCCATCTCGCTCATACCCACGTGTCCATCACCACCAGTTCCATCATGGATAGTGCCTGCTGTACTGAGATTCCTCCTTAGCAACTATTTCTCCAGGTGGTGACCTGCTTCTTCCCTCCAACTCTTTAGAATTTCGGTTTCTGTTGTATCTCTTTTGGAGAAGTAAGCGAGCGCTTACCTTCTCTAGTTTCCGTGGCAACTCTGTTTTTACTTGACTAATGGACAAGACATCAGGACTAAAACCGCTTGTTTGGGTACGTGTCACGGACGCCCCTAGGCGGCACAAACCCGGCAACTCCTCCAAGATGCAGACATGGACTTACCGAATCTCAACATCACGTTTGTTTTCGTTACCGGTTATCGGTAAACCGACACTGGCAACACCGCTTTGACGGCTCTCTCAATCGACACTGACAAATGTCAATCCATTAAACTTTTTACTCCCAGTAGGGTCTTGAACTTGATATGATGCGGATTGGAAATTGGAATGGTCATTGTCAATGTCAATGTCATGGTCATCAATGTCATTTTAGGTACTTTTGAACACAATACTGGCAAGTTTTTTTTATGATATTGGAAGGCAAACAAGCAGACGGATTTCCTGATGGTAAGAAATTCACGCCGCCTAGAGCCACCAAAGGTGAAAATGGCGCGTTGCCAACTTATGTACATCCAGTACATCCACGACTACCCGAAGACACTACGTCCCACAATCTGATAGGTGGCAAACGTATCGCCAACTGGGCACATATCTAATCTCGGGCAATGTTGTATTTAAATTGTCTTAATTCAAAAAACACATTTTGTTGCCACATTTCCCGGGTTCAAACCCGGGATCTCATGAATTCACTGGACCGCTAGACTACATGTTTTGTATCAGCGCTATCATAACAGATTTTTAAGTTACTCTGATGCTTCTGAATGTTTTTGTTTTTTACACAGTACAGTCGTTACAATCATAGACATCTTTTGGGATCGGTAAGCTATTTGCTTTACAGATAGATTTCCTTATGAAACGTAGGGACTAGGAATTCTAGCATGACTAAGTTTACTGGCTACTTCCAGGCGCCTACCTGGCGCCCAACCACAGCAATGATATACTTTTTAAGAAAAAGTTTGTAGGTAGGGGCACAGAAAGGCCGAAAACATTAAGTCCCACAATGTGATAGTTGCCAATCCTATTGCCAACCGGGCACATATCCAATCCCGAGCATCCCTAGCAAAAGTAAAATTTTATTTTTGTTTCTTAACCCGGGTATCAAAATAGGTACCTCATGAAGTCAAGTCCAAGCCGGGCCGCTACGTCAAAGAGGCGACGCTTTACGTAATGATGGCAAGAATAGATGTAGTTGGTGGTAATAAAACTAAGTTGTTGGCTTGTGTCTGACAGAACTCAGAACCAACAAAGAGCCATCGGCTTGTTTCTTTTAAAGCTGGACATAGCCCTGTCCCAAATGCTGCGTCAGTTGTGCCAGTGTTTATAGAAATAGCTACCTCACTGAACAAAAATTAAGTAGTAGAAGCTTATTGTATCTATAATTTCGCGCCAGCTGTGATCGAACCGATACGAAAGACATTAAATACACTTTGCCCACCTGTTCCACAGACTGTTCTTGTATCGCGACTCTTCTTCCATTATAAGTATTAAAAGAAAATATCCAAGCAATAAAATCAAAAATTTGCGAAATAACGATTACACTACAAATAATTTAATGTACCTTACGATAAACCCGCTTAATTATCCAAACAAAATCGAATACTTACACAAATAAAAAAGATATCTGATATTTATCAGATAACTGTTAATCTACTTACTTGGACATTGGCCATAATAGACAGGTACAAGTTTCATGATTTCCAAAAATAAACCAAATCGGGTTTTGTACAAACGTTTTTTTTTAAGTTTTTGGCATAGGCTTGAACATCTGCCATTATTCAGTTTCATTGTTCATCCACACTAACATTACATAATATGCGAAAGTTTGTCTGTCTGTTACTTTTTCACTGCACCGATTTCACGAAATTTGATATGCATAAAGCTAAATTTCCAAACTCAAATATCTAATATTTTTAAAAAAAAATCAACAACCAAAGTACTGAGGGGGTAAAAATTTGTATGAAAAACGTACTTATTCTACGCTGACGAAGTCAGCCTAGTCATCATAATAGGTCATGTCAATGTCTTAGGTTCGTAGCTAGGTTTGACCGCCTTGTTGGTTGTTGTTGAGTGGCTAGCGTACACGCCTAGCTGCACCGATCAACCGCGCGCGAGGCACGGGTCCGATTCCCAACGGGGACAGGCATTTATGTGATGAATATTTAGACGTCTGCATTTTCGGGCCTGGGTGTTTATTAAATTTATACTGGTATTTAAATGAGTATTTCTATGCATTAGAATAGTTAACTAATTCTCATAACTCAAGCATATAATTTGCTTACTTTGAGTTTAGATTCAATTTGTGTTACTTGTCCTGGGATATTTATTTATTTTATTTATTTATCCAAGCCTCATCAATCAAAACCTCAGCTCATAGAGTAAGATTCGTCGGCTCCGAGAAAATACACGACATATTAATTTCTTATTGATTGCGTCTCAATAGACTAGTAGTGCATAGTTGAAGTTATACTTCTTTTGGCGCGATTGGGAAAAACGATGAAAGTGAATTTTTACGATGCGCGCGCACACTGACAGATAAATGTGACAGTCAAAAGCAACACCCTGAAGTTAGTTGCAAACCTTTTTATTTTTAATTATATTTTATGGTTTTTAATTATTGTTGCATGCTATTTATGTATATGTGTATGCTATGTATATGCTATGTATGTATGCGTTGTGTTATTGTAACGCCAAAGAAGTATAACTTCTTACGTGCGTACTTGAGTACACACACTCTTTTTTTGAATGGCTAATTTGTTGCTAATTGCGAGGTTTTTACAACTTCACCGGGCTATGAACTGCATTGATCTTATTGTGCGACGGTCTTAAAGACTTGACGGACGGTGCGACTTACGTTAACGTTGTCAGTTTCTTCGTTGACCTGATGAGTACCAGATAGTACGAAACGTTTACTTGGTGGATCTTGAAATTTGCTAAATGGTAGGAACAAGAAGTCCAGTTGAAAGTGGCTTCTCCATGCCAAGTGCAGCGACTGGATTGTGGTTTAAACTTATGCTGCCTGCTTGCTATTAGTGAGCTCGTGCTGCTAACATCTGTTTGTTCACCTGAAAATGCAAAGCGGCAGTAGCTTTCACTACGGTGCAGAAAGTTAGTGAGTAAGTAAGTCAGTACCTTCATACCTATATACCTGAAGACGTGGGCAGAGGCATAACCGTGGTACCCACGACTAGCTGAATACACTAAATCCCACAATGTGATAGGCGGCAAGCCTATCGCCAACCGGGCACATATCCAAACCTGAGCAATATTTTTTTATTAGAAAATTGGAAAAACCCAAATTGGAATAACCCAATTTTCATTGTGTGTCCCGACCCGGGAATCGAACCCGGGACCTCATGCAGTCAAGTCCGACAACTGAAGCGCTAGACCACAGAGGCGAGGCGGAAATTTAGTCTGTGTATATGTATAAAATTCCCATTTCCCCTGGTCATCGCATCACGCCTGGACGGATAGACCAATTTGAATAGTTATTTTATTGTTATATTACTTATTTTCAGACTAAAGTTCTGCCTTTTTTCTCGATCACGCTAAATCTCTACAAATAGCTTGAAATATAAACTTTATTTGACTCTGTGTACATATTAAATAACCCTTACCACCATTTTTCTTTTAAATGAAGTGGGTAAATGCGAGTATGACTCACGTGTAGAGTTCTTAAGATTATAGATATGTATTGGGAGTCTTCGTCCGGGAGTTGAGGCCGGTTAAAACCAAGGTCCGTCCTTCCTAACACTCTTCCTCCAATTTGCTCGATCTTTAACATCCTCTAGCGACATAACATCGCATATCTGTCAACGATGTCAAGTCAGCGTATTTTAAGTCTACCTAGAGATCTTATAACTGACACTTTTAGATCCACAGCATTTATTCTCCACGAAGTCTTTCGGCTTTGGAGCAGTATAACCAAATAACCACAATTTTTTTAATTTTAGCACTTGCAGTGTGTGTGGGTTAAATTTCTACGATTTGCAAGATTTAGACCCTTTCGTCTCAAGCCGACAGCTCCTTTAACCAGTTGAGCTACTAAGGATTGTGACACAAGTATAATTTTTTTCTTTACTGTTTTTAAGAAACAGTATTTTTTTGCATTTTTATGAATACTATCATATTTCTTAACGCCACACATCAACCTTAACATTTTCATTTCGGAACATGAAGATCTGTTATGTCTCCTTAAAGCTTGCCATAACATGCACTACTACACATATGGTTTCCACAGAAGCACATGACGAATAATGTTCTTGTATCTTTGAGCTTTGAGATTTTCTTGTTATAGGAAACCCTGTAAGCTCTCGACATTTTGTCCAAACCACTATTCGGGACAACCAATATTCGCGTCTAGTCGTCGTCTTTCACAATTTACCCAGTTACGAAACGTACCCGTACTACGTAACCCATTTAGGGGGGGGAGGGGAGAGGGAGGTCTTCAAAAAAACTACGATCAGTCACGAGAGGAAGGGGGGTTACGTAGTCGATTTCGCCAATAGAAATTTCGGACTATACTCGAAAGTGGCGCGCAATTTTGCGTGGTTCTCAAACTCACAGCTAGTGGCGCTGACGTCATAGTGGCATACGTAGCTGATTGAAAACGCACAAAGGAAGTTTGTAGTTAATGAAGTTGTCGAGCAAGTACACGAGAGTCTACGCTAGAAGGGGAGGGAGGGGTCTTTCCAGATATACTTACACTACACTAGTACTAATCCAAGGTATCTGAATACCTTTGTTTTAGCAAAGACAATTTATATTTACTAATCTCTGGTTTTAGATATATTTTTATATTTTTTAATAAAAGAGTTGGATAGTATGTGACCGGTTGGCGATAGGTTTGCCATCTATCATATTGGGAGAATTAATGTCTTCGGCTAATCGAAGGTATCCTGGTTATGCCTCTGCCTAACACTTCCGGGATATGGGCGTGAGGATAATTACTTTTTGAACTAAAATGTAGATAATAGCAAAAGATTAAAAATAGAATGTTATCAAAGTTAATAATATTGCGCAATACTGTAATCGATAATTTGTGTATATATATATCCACTAACGTTCGACAATCAAGTCAGTGCTAAGCGTTTGTGTAGTCAAAATGATACATTTCATATTATTATTCGTAATATTTTTATGTACCATCCACCTAATATTTAATTACAATAGCAAAGCAAGATTGATTACAAAAATCCCAGGGCCGGATTTGACTTTTATTGTTGGAAATTTTTTTGATCTTAACAAACCTGCAGGTAAAAATATAATAATTTTGTTAACCATTACTTGTAACTTTGGGCGAAGAATAATAGACCCAGTTTTGTAACAGTGAGTAAAATTAGTCAATTCTAATCGTACTTTGTGTGATAGTTAACAAATTATAATAATAAAACAATGCATCGCGTATTTAACAAAGAAATTGCAAATCAGACTCGCCCTATATTTATTGAGAATGGTGGTAATTCAGCTATTCACAAACTAAACTTATTTTAGATGCACGCTATCTTTTTCAAATGAAATAAAAACAAAAGAGATGGGACATTTTAGACATGTCAGATTAGTCCTAACATATGTCAAATCGCGATGTTTTTAATTGACGTTTTCCGAGTAATAGTTTAAACATCTGTTGAAATGACGTGCACGATCTAATTTGACAGCGCTAAAAGTGTTTTTTCTCTTTTTGTTTCTTTCGTTGAAAGAAGACAGCGATAACTTAAAATTAGTTTAGTGAGTGCGCAACAAAATTACCAAGAAACATTTAGGTAGTCCGGAGAGGTTGTAAAAACCGCGAGGCTAGCAACATGTTAGCCATTTCAGAAAAAAGTCATGTTTGTCATCAAAGTCATCAAAAAATTTTTTTTGTGTAATCCTTATCAGTGGCTAAATTATGATTTGATGTTCAACTCAAAACCTGCCCTGCAAATATAATAAAAAGTTTTAGGATTTCATTTAGACGGGCAGAGATTGTATGTATTTAATTGTGTTTAACGTTTCAGAGAAACTGTTTCTGTACATGAGAGGTCTCGCAAAGCAATATGACGGAATATACATGGTGCATGCATTTCCTACGTCAATGGTCAACATCTATAACCCAGAAGATGTCGAGGTATTAGCAACTACTTTTTTTTAACTAACTCTAAGGTTATTTGAAGAATATTTCATTATCATTGTATCAACATTTTCCCCGTGTTGGACCGGGCTCCTTTGCAGAATAGACCATCTGCTTTCCTGGCCGACAGCTCGTAAAAGGCGAGCATAGGCTTTCCGTCACTAACACCGTGACATCTGACTAGGTGGTAGAGTTTCGCAACGACTCACCCGGATTGGTACCACCGCCTTACCTATTCCTGCCGACATAATGTCATGACGTGTTCCGGTTTGGAGGGTAACATGGAGGCCTAACATCCTAGCCTTAGTTTGGCAACGCACCATTTCCACCTTTGGTGTCTAGGCGGCGTGAATTTCTTACCATCAGAAAATCCGTCTGCTTGTTTGGATTCCAATATCATAAAAAAAAATTTAAGCCCTTCATCTTCCGCTGGACAGAGCCTACCCCAACCGTCGATAGCCAGGCTAAGAAGGCAGGACAAATGAAAGTTAGGTACTCCATTTTTGTTTTGTTTCTAAAAAATTATATCAAATTTTCTTCCTTTTTTATGTCTGAACGTACGGTGTGAAAAGGTAGTAAATTACAAATTTGCTAGTAATCAATATTGATATCAACAAGGTATTTATTGAATCTTATCAATTTCATACTTTAGACGACTAGACTACACAATACCTATTGTTAATGCCTAATATTATAAATGTAAACATGTACGTATGTTTAGTTTTCACATCATTACTACTGAACAGATTTCACAGTAAATGTGTGTAGCGCTATGTGTGTGCAGTCTTGACGTTGTAACAGTTGAACAGCTTTAAAAAGTATCTTCACGCCCATATCTTGTTGGCAGAGGCGCAACCACGGCCAGGATCCACGACTAGCCAAAGACACTAAGTCCTACCATGTTATAGGTGGCAAGCCTATCGCCAACTGGCTACATATCCAATTTCGAGCAACATTATTTTTATTAGAAAATTGAAAATAATTATTTTATAATTTTTTTGTTGCCCGACCTGATCAGCTCTAATGAAGTATTAGTATTAGGTAAATAGGTAAACACATAGGTAATTCTCGTGAAGTACATGGACAAGGTTGTACCTCGATATATTCTTGTTTTCGCGGGAGGGCTAAATTAATAAAAATACGGGTTAAACCGCAGGCAATTGCTAGTGAAGATTTAAAATAAAGACATCGTGAGTTAGCTATATTTCATTATTCGCGTGCCAAAATACCTTGATATGTTCGACTTTTGGCTTATCTTTTGCATTTCAAGGTCAACATACAAAGGATGATTATTATATTTGGCCAGTTTTATACGAGTTTAACGAAACGAAAAACAATTAACTTTTAAAAACTTTTTAAAAACTCCTGTCTGAGATGGCGTGATAAAGGAATTTATTGAACTGAGTTTTCAACATCTTGAATTTCCGACAGTAGGATTTAATTCTCATTAGGTTAGAAATCAGATAAGTTTTTTTATGATAATGGAAGGCAAACAAGCAGACGGATTTCCTGATGGTAAGAAATTCACGCCGCCTAGACACCAAAGGTGGTAATGGTGCGTTGCCAACCTGAGACCGGGATGTTAGGCCTCGAGCAAAAGTAAGTTTACCGGCTACCTCACCCTCCGAACCGGAACACGTCATGACGTTATGGCGGCAGGAATAGGGAAGGCGGTGGTACCAATCCGGGCAAGTTGCTACGAAACTCTACAACCTAGTCAAATATCACGGTGTTAGTGACGGTAAGTATAAAGCCATTTCAATTCACTGACGCAAATCGGTGGCAGGTAACCCATCAACCCACGAAAGAAGTCAAAAAGTCAGATCACGAAAGGCCGTTACAACTCGTGACTAACCTTAGGTTGAGGTGACAAAACTTTTGCGGTTTTTCCGGCTTACCGTCTTACCGGCTGCAATACCCTAAAATAAAACTACTATGCGTTATGTATATTAATAGTTTTAGTGTTTAGTCACAAAATATTAACAGGTTTAGTTTTCCGGGATATTCTGCACAAAACTTGACAGCCATATTTGTGTTTTACACCGTAACGAAAACTTTTGTGGTAGTAGTGTGGCAGTTAGTTGTAGTACATATATCAGACTTCAAAATTCCTGTAAAAGTTTTTGTCGGAAACAAGCGGTTAAATATTTAGCAGATTTTCAGCCCTCAATGTATAGCGAACAATTCATGTTTTTAAATGAACAAACACTTGTACTGTTTTACGTATCACTTATACTTTATTATTTTATAAATAGCCTACCGGTTTCGCTTTTTACAGCATCATCAGGGCTAGAACTTAAATTACTGAACAAGATTTTTGAATAATAAACATAATTAATTTTTATACTAAGCTACTTCCAGGGCTTTGATGCTGTGCCTGGTTAATAATCCATAGTAGTGCTATCTGCTATCTTAGGTAGCCTTTTAAATTTGACAAATAGTTTACCATAGACAGGGTTATCCCGAGTAAGAAGAAAGTGCTAAAATTAAAATATCGTATATTTCAGATTATCACATCCAACATCGTTCATCATGAAAAAGGTATTGTGTACAAAACACTGCATTCTTGGCTCCAAGAAGGTCTTTTGGTCAGTAACGGTAAGTTTAATTTTAACACGCTTCTATTAGCTTGGTACCTATGTAATCTTAGAACAGGTTTTTAGGTTTTTCACTTTGAAAGATCTGGGGGGTTACCATAAGCTCATAAAACAGTACTATTTCAACAATACTAATTGTCAGTCGAGAAAGACAACCTTATGACGTATACCATAAAGTTGCTTATAAAGACGGACATTTAGCAAGATGGAAATAATACTGCTATAAGCGTTCATGGTAGGGCCCCAGATTGAAATTGAAACTTTATAGTTATCAAGTGCGGAACACAACACAGTGGTTTGAAAAAAAGGTTATGATCGCAATGTTAGGGATATTGAGCCGAACTCAAAACATTCTTTTTTTTCCTCTGCATAAACGGTGAAATTTATGCACACTCGTAGATTGAGGGAATTGCGGGGGACAGGAAAAAGGATTCGGGGCGTTTGCTCCCTGTCCTTAGCGTTCAGCTGGTCGTGACAACGACTAGGTGGGTCATGTTCTATCCGAGAGGTGTCTTCTTTCTTCGTAGTCGTTCCGGTGGGATATATCAAGAACTAGATATTTAATTATCAACAAAATGTTAACAATTCGCCAGTATTGTGTTCAAGACTGTCTGAATTGACATAATTTCAATAACCAATATAACATAAATCAGGCTTCGAGACTGACCTACAGCTCTGTGCCAGTTCCAATATTCAGTTAATTTGAGTTAAAACTGCAGCTCAAGTCAAAAATTCGCAGATCACGGTTTATTGGTAATATTTCATACTGTTGACTATTTTCTGAGACCAAGGACTAAAACAGCTGTAATCATTGGTTCATGCGACAATTCACGAACGTTATTTCCATAAGATGGGCTGAATTTCGAGCCAGTTTGCAGCTTCAGCTCAACGTGACTTATGAGCTGTTGACGCGTTTCAGTTTACTTATGTCTAGTGCTAGTTTCCAATTATTGTGAATACTTTATTACCAGATACAGGTAAAGTAAGCCACGGTCTACGCTTTTTCACGATAGAATGTTTATTTTTCGTTTTTCTATAAATTCTGTAGATATTTTTTTTTACTTTTAAGTTCAGCTAGATATAAAAATTTGTTTCTGTTTGTTTTTTATACGATTATTTATTTTTTACAAATATCTAAAAAAAAAGTCTCCTACCCGTAACATTGTTATATAGGATAAGAGAAAATAAACACATAGCTCTGCGGATGATATGAGACAACCCTCGCTAACAATCACCATATATTATGTCGTAGGTGTGTTACCATACTGTGGCCGAAATGTTGGGTCTAATGTAAAAGTCAATCAAATTTTAACCATTGACCTCTAATATTCCTATTTCCATGATCTTAACCCTCCGGACCGGAACATGACACTGACATTAAGACAGCAGTCATAGGTAAGGCAGCAAATCCATAATCGACCAAGTTGCTACACAGCGGTCTACCAACAGTTTTTTTTTTCATCACATAACTTTGCTCGCCTCTTATAAAGCCGCCAGGCTGGAAGACTGGTCAATTCCACACAAAGCCCAAACCATTACGAGCAATTTATATATAAATTAATAAGTAAATAATTTTAAAACGAACATTGTTCTAATCAAATCTTATTTCTAGGTGCAAAATGGCAAAAACGCAGAAAAATTTTGACTTCAGCTTTCCACTTCAATGTTTTGAAAAAATATTTTGTAGCAATGGAAGAAAATGGAAAGCATCTGATTAATACACTCGATAAAACAAACGAAGATACCGTTGATCTAGTACCAACAATTTCTGAATACACACTGAACACAATATGTGGTAAGTTTTATATGTAAGGCAAACGTATACTACTAGCTGTTGCCTGCGGCTTCGCCCGCGTTTTCAAAGGAACCCGTCGTGCAATCGAGATTAAAAGTATATATGTCAATCCAGGTCACAATCTATCTGTGTTCCAAATTTCAGACAAATCCGTTTAGCTATTCGAGCGTGTAAGAGTGATAAACATCCATAAATACATACTCACAAACTTTCACAATTATGATAACAATAGGACTTTTTTGCAAAAGACAGTCTAATTAAGTTAGATAATTAACAACACAAATAAATTAAAGAATATGGTTTGGTTGGTCCGAGACTGCTCTGGGTCCGTATTAAGCTAGGAGTCACGCGAGTTTTTGTGGTTGCAACCTATGCTCCGGTCAACTCGTCGTCGACTGACCTGGAAAAGTTTTGGGATTCTGTAAGGGATGTTCTGGATATGGTTGAAGGTAATGAAAAAGTGATTATGTGTGGTGACTTGAATGGTTGGGTGGGGACACGAC
>NJDD01002578.1:464748-482451 GCA_002245505.1 Calephelis nemesis
TGAAGGAAGCAAGACAGGTTTGTCAGGATCGTGAGGTCTGGCACTCGATACTCTCTGCCTACCCCGTAAGGGACTTGGCGCGAAGATATGTATGTATGTATGTATGTACAAATAAATTCTATAAAAAAACATTTTTAAGCTATTGCATCGAGTTTTGGCGCCATCGAGAAAACAGATGGTCGAAGTTTTTTCATAATTATCAAATTTCGTGTTGATATTGAGTGAAATTAGTCAATTTTGGTGGCATTTTGTACAATCTTGTTCAGTGAAAGTGCACAAATGAAATAATCATGAAGAAATGAGCGTATCATGTATTTCCTCGTTGCCGCGAAATCTCCTTACATGAGATTGTGTAATGAGGCCGCCGCTTTACCCAAGAGTCTGACATGACTTACTGACCACTTATGACTAATTATAATTTATTAAAATTGATATAAAATTTGATGCAAATTTCTACTTGACGAATGGCAAAATACTAACGTGAAGGCTAAAACTTATATAAAGAAAAGAAGCTATTGCATTGCAGCTTCTATTGCGAGCCTTGAGCGTGGAGACCGAATCCAGAAAATCCGTAACGAAAATAACCTAACACTGCAATGCACAGCGGTAATACTTTTTAGTTTTTCCATCAATCGATGAATAGAACTTTTAACGACTATTTGATCACGCTTGTCTCTTTAGTTAAGCAACTTGCCTACTCGGTGCGATAGCTTTACCACGACAGTCTCCGAGTGCTACACGCCTTTTTTTAAATTATGAGTGTCGCAATATTTGGCTTTGCTAACAAGAAACATGATATAAGGTTTTCTTGTTAAACTGTTTTTGAATTAAAGGTTAACTGTTTAAGGTTATTATTTTAAAATGCAGTAAATCAAAATAATTGCAAATCCATTAATAACAATGATTAAATTCTATTACAAGTATAAGTGTATATAATATATGTGTGTATGTATACGTTGTTTTTTTAAGCGGGTAACAGTTAGTAAATTGTAATAAACACAAGATATTAATACGAAAAAAAATTGGCCACTTATGAAGAAACTGCCTTTGTAAGGAAAGAGTTTATTTTTTTTAATTTTTACAGAAACAGCAATGGGAATAGAACTTGCTAAAGAAAACACTAGATCTGGTTCTGTATATAAAAGCGCAATCTACGATATAGGAGTAATATTAACAAAAAGGTTTTCGAATGTTTATTACTTGATAGATTGGATTTATAATTTAACATCCCTAAAAAGAAAAGAAATGAAAAAATTATCAATAATTCGCGATTTTACTGAGAATATCATAGAAAAAAGAAAGACTTTACTTCTCAATAAGGGTGTCGAAAACATAGATGAAGATGATGATAACTATATGGGTTCTAAGAAACGCAACGCGATGTTAGACTTGCTACTTGGAGCTAAAAGTGAAGGTTTAATTGATCAAAAGGGAATTCAAGAAGAAGTTGACACTTTCATGTTTGAGGTAATAAAAAAAAATTACAAGCTTTCTGATTTTAATATTTCTGTCTGTATGTATGCTTAATATGCGTCTAATTTTAAAAACTTTTTCATGTTCTTGTCTACAGATATCTTTTCATATCAAAATTAAATCTTAAATGTGTAATTACCAACAAGACTACTGATAGTGAAGTGCTGTGCAGCCTTGTCCGGGTAGGGATCCAGCACCTTATTTATTCCTGCCGCTTTTAAGAATGTGTCATGTTCCGGTCCGGGTGCGGACGGTAGGGTAGAAGGAAGACTTGGAATACGCTGTGTTGGCCTTACATCTTAGCCACAAGACAGCGATACACCTGTCACCTACATCATCGGAGTGTATAGGAAACGATTATCTCTTACCATCAGGAAAGTGCTTGTTCAATATCAATTACATAATAAAATCAATATTAACCATTGCGTTTTTTCCAGGGTCACGACACGACATCAGCAGGACTTATATATTTTTTACTTCTGTTAGCAAATCATCCATCTATACAAGTAAGTTTGCAACTAATTGAAAAAGTATCTAATTTACAATAAGAAACTCAAAAATTGATAATATTAAGGGTTCTAGAGCCAACTGAAAAAACAGAACCTACCAGAACTAGACTAGTTTTCTCCTTTCTTTAGTTTTTGGCAGTATGGTTAGAATTTGCAATTACTCAAGTTCAAATTTGAATTAAGTTACCCGATTTAACAAAATTATGCAAAATAAGTCAGGGTCTTAAATAAAACGGTGGCCTACTAAGCTTGAGTAATAACTCAAGCTCATTTATTAAGATGTAACGGCAACGAGGAAGTAGACGAAACATTAATTTCTTTATAATTTCATTTGAACACTTTTAATGAATATGATTGTATAAAATTTACTAATTTTAGTGGAACAATTTAAAAATGCTATTACCATTAAAATTTTTGTATTTGATGAGCTAAATCATTTCATTGACAGGAAAAAGTTATTGAAGAACAGGACAGCATATTCGGTGCAGATGATCGTGGAGCGACAATGGAGGATTTGACACAAATGCGTTATTTGGAATGCTGCATAAAAGAGTCGTTACGTTTGTATCCTCCCGTTCCATTAATTGCTCGAACTCTAACTCAGGATGTTACATTAAGTAAGCACCTAATTTATTTATTCTTTCTTGATAGTCCGCATGTTCGTATATTTAAACAAGCAATGATAATTTAATGTAATTTTAGGTAACTATAAAGTGCCAGCTGGAACCATGTGCACAATTCAAATCTTTGATCTCCATCGAAATGAAAAATTGTACAAAAATCCAGATGAGTTTGATCCTGATCGCTTTCTTCCGGAAAACAGCGTAGGCCGCCATAATTATGCCTATTTACCATTTAGTGCTGGAGCAAGAAACTGTATTGGTATGTCTATATTACACTGAATTATAGAATTTAGGATTATGTTATACAATTTTTTTACTATAAGATTCTCTTGCATTTAGTTCAATCTGCACATATCATCTTGATTTTTTTTAAAATGAGCTTTTTTGAAATATCAACATTATTGAGCAGTAAACATTGGCGTTTAATTACTCTTTTTTGTCTGTTTTTTCTGCATCTCAATGACATGTTGCACATTAGTGACACTCATTGCTATGCAGACGACACTACTGGGGAAGCCTTATACTTTGACTGGCACAATATATTTCGGGAACATGTCATTCAGAGCCAGAACCAACTTGTGTCTAAAGCTGACAATCTTCTTTTTGAAATTTCGTTTTGACGCCAGCAAATTCCGGTGCGATTTAACCATAGCAAAACACAAGTTTGTGCGTTTCCCGCTAAAAAGATTCTCTTCGTCGCATCTCCTCGATTTGAGAGCATTTCCCTAACTGCCACAGCCTGCATTGGTATACCTACTTGGCGTCGACATTTCGAGTGATGTTCAATTTCGTGGTCATCTGGAGGAGAAGGCTAATGTATCCTCTAAAACACTTGATGTGTTCACTAAAGCGAGAGAGTATTACAAGACGACCTATCGCTTACAACTATACAAAAACGCGAATTCGGCCTCATATGAAGTACTGTTCTTAACTCTGGGCAGGGGCTCCACAGCACCAGCTCCCTCCGTTTGACCGCATTCAACGTAGAATTCGAATTATCAATGACCGGGCAATTACCAATCGGCTTGATTCCTTGGCGCTGCGTAGAAATTTTGGTTTCCTCAATGTTTTCTACCGCATCTATCATGGGGAATGTTGTTATGAGGAGTTGTTTGGTTTAATTCCAGCCGCTAATTTCCACCTTCGGACTTTGCGACAGAGTTTAAACTATCATGCCCATCATCTTGGTGCGTGGCGATCTACAATTGTGCTATTCCGAGGACGTTTTTTACCTTACTCAACACATTTGTGGAATCAGTTACCGAGGGCGGTTATCCCAAATAATTATGACTTAGGAACCTTCAAGAAAAGAGCGTACTCATTCCTTAAAGGTCGGCAACACATCTGTGATACTCCTGGTGTTGCGGATGTCCGTGGGCGGCGGTGATTACTTTTCATCAGGTGACCCACTTGCTCGTTTGCCTCCTCTTATATAAAAAAATAGTACGATTCCTTATTACATGGTTTTGCACAAAACAAATTAATTCCAGAAATAACCTGTGCCGGATAAATGGTATGTGTATTAGGTAAAAGCTGCTTACTGCAGTTTTTAGCTCATGTCACATTAAAAGTTAGTTTAGCTCGGCCTATTTTTTGTCTTTTTCCACGTCCATACAGTTTTTTAAAAGTTCATGGCAAATTAATATTTATTTTAATACAAAACCTATATACGAAAGGCTGCTATTAATAAATAAAGTTATTTTCAGGTCAGAAGTTTGCGATGATGGAAATGAAGTCAGCTCTGTCACGAATATTCCGAAACTTCAAAGTACTTCCTGTCACAAAAATTTCAGAAGTTGTCCTCATGACAGACATTGTTTTAAGAAGCAAGGGACCAATTTACGCTAAATTCGTGAAAAGAATCAAGTAAACTAACTTGTTAAAATCACTAAATGATTTTTATTTAACTTATTACGATCAATATAATCAGATATCATCAATCTGATTATGACAAGGATGGACCAGTTTCGAGATCGGAATACAAGCAGATACCTACTAAGCGCAGTAAAACTGCAAAAACCAACTATTTTATTACAAAAAATAACAAATAGAACAAAAACTATTTCATTTCACGTCGCGATTTAATCATTCTTTTTTCGCATCGACTATTAGGGATGTATCGTCGATGTTTTTTCGTAAGATAGCAAGTGGTTTTAAAATGGTCCCACATAAATTTTGACAAGATCCAACTACTAGTTTTTGATCTTTGATGGGGTTTATTAAGATAAGTGAAAAAAAATGCACTATTAAGTATTATTCAAAAGCCACCATTCGGATCATGATAAAACTAATATTGGACCATGGATTCATGACTCATCTTTCTTGTTTCGCCGTTTCTTCTCTTGACTGGCTAGGTTTGGAAACGGTGGTATGGTAGATAGGGTAAAACTTGATCAGTAATGTTTTTTGCTTAAATTAATGTGTACTAGCCTAGTAGTAAATATATTTAAAAAAAATAACGAAAAAAATAAAATCTGTAATATATTTAATTAAGTTAGATATTTACACACCACTATGTAGGTATATGTATGGGGAACGCATCAATAAATTAAGCATTTGTACATATATTTGATAAGGAGTAGAGTAGATTACGCTTGCTTTTTATATGACAGTGCTAAAACATAAGTCGAAAAGCTGGATAAGATACAAAACCAAGCAATGAGAATAATAGGGGGGTTTGTCAGAAGACCTCCTATTCATGTCATGGAAAGTGAGTTATGTGTAGGTATGTCCTTTATTTGTAAGACGTCTGTATCTATCTTTTAAGTAAATTATTAAGTGTAAATCATGGACAAATAACACAATTTTCGATTTCATCGGTAAACTTTGTGCGTCATTGAATTCAAGTTTTTGGGTTAAAAAGAAAACAGCCATTTTATGTAGAGTACGATCATTTGATGATTGTCGTGACCTGTCGTGTCTTACGTAGTATTCTCTTTGGTCGTGACTATCACTTTTATAATTCTGAAATTTTAGACATTTTTTTATTTGACACATGGATTACAGGTATTCATTTATATGACTTTATTAAGACTGATCTAAAATGCATATAGGAAGCTAAAAGTCATTTTAATGTAAGTAACCTTAAATATGATCTGTTAATTAAATTAAATAAAAATTTACTGATTATTTGCATATTTACACAGATGCTTCAAAAAGTCCGAGGGTCCTTTTTTTTGAATGACTAATTTTGTTGCTAATCTCGCGATTTTTTGCAACTTCACCGAGCTTTGAGAGGGTCCAAGGTAGGGCTTATTACGCACCTAGAATAAAATTCAGGGCTATGATTTAAAATTTGACAAATATTTCAATAATGCGTATGGAACTCATTGCAATCTCAGAGGCGCTGAAATATATACAAAATTTAAGACCCAATATAAACCAAAAGTTCCTAATACTTACGGATTCCAAGAGTGGGTTGCAGCATATAGCTTGATGCGCCTTTGGAAGAAGAGGTGCACCGGAAGCATATGATATAGTTACAATGGTTAACCTTTTTTTATTTCAGTGACAGTGATATTGCAGTGGGTCCCATCGCATATATGTATAAGTGGTAATGAGGAGGCTGAAAAATATGCAAGATTGGCTACACCAGAAGGTGTAGAATTATAGGTGAATCTCTGTTATAATGAAGTCGTCAATAATATACGAGTACACAGGGTGTAATTGACACCTTAACGAAAATTTCTATGGTTGTTTAGATATGTATCAGGCTTCAAAATTCACGGTTTTTGTCGGAAATAAGCGTCTACCGATTTAGCAATTTTTCAACCCGCAATGTGTTGCGAGCTAATTATAACTTACGCTGGGAGCCCGCCGAGCAGTAGGTACGGGGTACCTACCTACTATGCGGTAGATACACAGCACAGCGCCGGAAATTTTACCTCTACGTACCTACCTATGTAGTTTAAACCGCATTTCTTTATTTTTTGTTGTAGGTGCTTACGTAGTTAACAAACATTCATAACTAACCTACCTCAATCTCGATTGCATAATAGAAGAAAAGGTTCGAAATAACCCCAACCATTTCACTCACAGACTTACACTAATGCAAGACGAAGCGTTTCTGAGTGAAGCCGAGACATTATTGTGGGATCTTGTGTACGATCCGAACGCAATTCTGTAAAAGCACTGATTCTGCATTGCATATCTTAGCAGTAAGGTACCTACCTTACTTACCCAAAAACAAATTAACATATAAATTAACATTGTATGCTATACAAAACCTATCTATATCTTAATCTTAATTGGATTAAGCTTAAGACCAAAGGAACTGCTCCAATCTTCAATGCTGACTAGATCATTGTTAATGGTAGCAACAAATCCATGAAGTTCAGTGAGGCTAGAGTGCGTCTAGATTTGGAGATCGTCGGCATACAGATGGAATAGCGTGGTCAGGTACGGAGTAACGAAATTTATAAATGAAGAGAAGAGGAGCGGCGACAAGACACCACCTTGAGGCACACCGCTTGAGAGATTAGACCAAGAAGACATTACGTCCCCTGCTTGAACAAATTGTCGTCGCCCCTGAAGGTAACTACGAAACCAGTTAATAGTAGCTGGGGATAAGTTAAATAATACTAAGACTGCCAAAAGCACATGATGATCCACAAAGTTGAAAGCATTACTAAAGTTTAGTAAAGTTAAAACCGTTGCCATCCCTTTGGTCCTTAGCGAAACGAAGTCATCCGTGATCTTAATTAGAGCAGTGGTAGTGCTATGACCATAGCGAAATCCAGACTGGAACTAATTTAATAATTTATGGGGGGTGAGAAAGAAAGAAATCTGCTGTTGTACCATCCGCTCTAAAACTTTGGATAAAAATGGAAGTATAGAAATAGGACGATAGTCAGTAACTGAAACTGGATTAGTTTTTTTGGGAAGAGGGATAACCTTGGCGTCCTTCCAAGACTTGGGAAAATTCCCAGTAGTGATTGACTGGTTAAGAATATGAGTAAGGATAGGACAAACAATATCAAGAATAGGAACTATCATATTCCGACCAACTTCATCACAACCGACTGCATTAGAAGAAATGGACAAGATGTTTCTTTTAACATTATCTTCGGAAAAAATACTAGGTATATGAGAAGGGTTCAAAATTAGAACGCGGGAGGGAAGCAAGGTATTCTAATGTACGTGACTTAGTAACAGACTTAAATGTAGTGGATGGAGAAGAAAATAATAAGTTTAAGTCATTACTAATAATATTAGTAGAAATAGTAGATGCTGCTTTACCGATACCTAATGTTACAATGTTTCCGAGCGACATAATTGATGGCAACCTAACAATGTTGGTGGCTAAATAAAATAGAAAATGAAATTACTATTAGCGAAACTTTTTTTAAAATGCTTTTTGTAAATTGAACACCAAGTACAACGAAACATTTTTGATTTGTTAAAAAGTTGAAGTGAAGAAGTGAATTGTTGTAGCATTTTTTTCTAGCGCATCATTTTGTTTAAAGGATCGCACCCAGTTGGTCGGGCCGGGACGAGGCGCATTGTAACGCAATAATCCGCCTAGATCGCTTGCATACTTTTTGTATGGAGCAATGCCCACTGGGCTGGGGCGCATCGGCGCGGATTTTTCCGCTGCGCATTTCCACGAGGCACCCCGCGCGCATACCCCGATGCGGCACACAGTGACCAAAGATCCTGATATTACTGTTAAGAGCACTATGGAATTTTAACGCTAAAGTTTCGTACGACAACTAATAGAGGTGCCACTTTCCATACTTGAAGATTCGTATGGCAACTACTAGATAGCGCAACTTTCCATACTTGACGATTTTAACGTCGAGTGGCCTTTCTTTTTCGTTGCTCTACTTTGGTACTGAGTAACAAAAATCCGCTCCGATGCGATGCGCCCCGGCCCGACATGCCCCGCCCCGCCCCGTCAACAGTAGGCGCTATCCGTTATAGGTATATATTTAATTACAATAGCAATACCAGATTAGAAAATTAGAAAAATCCCAGCGCCGGATTCGACTTTTATTTTTGGACATGCTTTCAATGTCAACGTCCCTGCAGCTAAATAAATATCTACTACTTATTATTACAAAACATTATAAATATATCTATATCGCTCATAATCATTTTTGTCACTCGTGGTCCCGGTGGTAGGGAGGATTCGATCCATGGGTCGAGCAACAATTGTATTTATTTTATAATTAAATAACGTAGTCTGATATTGGATACGTGCCAGGTTGGGGATAGGCTTGCCACCTATCACATTATGGGTCTTTGGGGGCTAGTCGTGCCCTAGTTGTGCTTCCGTCTACGTCTTAGGGGATATCGGCGTCAAGATATTTTTCAGAATAGGACAAAAAATCGCGCACTATAAAATTTTGCTCAAATTACCAAGTATTTCCGAAAAGCGTTGGTCTCATTCCCGAACTGTTAACATCAAAGGTAGGCAACATGAAAATTTAAAAATTATTGGTATTGGAAGATATTCTGGATAAAAAGCTTCCGTTCGGTGGCATTAGGAGTGTAAGCTAACACCTCGATCACTGAGCAGTCTACTTTCTAAGTACTAAACTTTTATGTCAGAAAACTTTCAAAATTTTTAAAATCAAAATACGTCTTCTAACGGTAGTATGTCATATCAGTTGCTCTTTGCAGTTCTAACAGCAGAAATTTCGCAAGATGGCGCTTGTCGAAACGGTAACGGTTTAAATGAAAACAAATAAAACAATGGTATTTAAAAAATATCGAACATTTAATCGAACCGAACATTTATCACATTAAAGATCACATCTCAAATTACTTATCCAATTTTAAAAATAAACAATCATTTTCAATAAAGTAAACACTTATTTAAAAGAAAAGACATGAATTAGTTTTGCTGAAAAACAATCAATTTTAAACGTTAAAAGACCATAATTCAACATACAAAGTATTTATAAAACCCAAATAACGTGTGGTAATAAAATATTTAAAAACACACTCAGAAAAGAAATATATAGAAACACACACAGAAGAAACTAGTCCAAAAATTAGTATCTGTGCCAAAATTACTAGAAAGTCTTACTTTATTATTTAAAAAAAACTTGGAAAAATAACTGTTGTATATCAAAGATTACAATATCAAAACCATGTTTAAATTATTTTAATCCTTAAGGTAAACAAAGGCGTTTTTTTTGGTTAATAGTTTTTTGATGGCATAAGAAACCGAACAAACAGACGATTCTTCTGATGGTAAGATGCCTATACACCATATCACCATGGATGTTATAGGTGTGTTGCTGTTCTGCAGTTGCTATGCTAGGCCTATTGTACAAGTCTACCGGTTACCTTACCCTCCGAACCGGGACATGACACTGTCATGGGAATGGCGGTGAAACCCTACGCGTGCAAGTAGTTGCACAGCACTCTACAAGGAGAGACCTCGTTGGTAATGACTCATGTAACCTATGCTTGCCTCTTACGAACTACATGGCAGGGAGGCATATACATTGGTAATTTACATATTTCTCCCTAATTTTTGGAGAAACAAAATGTTTATATATGTTACTTTTCGAATTGGGTACATAAATGTAAAATCGGTAGCTTTATTATTATGTACCCACTGTATGGTTATAATTATAATTTTATTATACGTAGTCTAGGTTACTATGAGTAGTCAATATGTCAATAATATAATTTGTTTAAATTATAAATATTGTTAAGTTTATTTTGCGATGTAGGTAATTATTTGTATATGGATAACTTTATTTAGGTAAGTAACATTGACGTGTTTTAAGAGTAAGATGCCTTACCTACAAAACAAAAATTATTTGAATTTGAATTTATGGTCAGCCCTACACAGAGGACCCAAATCCAGACAGTGATCTCTCACATAACATGTTATACACCGTGTAAATGAAAGCGTAACGAAAAATTCTACCATGGAATCTGTACATGATATACATGTATATGTAGTTGTAACTTTGTGTTGTAAATTTTTTCAAAAAAAAAAAATTTTTTTTTGATTGCACTATTATTTCATTAATACTATCTAACGCAACTCGATTTTTATTTATTATCTAATAAATAACACATTTTTACTAAAAACAGCTAATACATAAATCAGCGTGTTAGGTCGGCACTTACAGCTCGCAACGTGCGGCTTAATGTGTATACTTTGTTCGCTGTACATTGCGGGCTGAAAAACTACTAAATATTTAACCACTTGTTTCCGACAAAAACTGTAAAGGAAATTTTGAAGTCCGATATGTATTTTTTTTGTAAGTTTTCGTTACGTTGTGAAATACACCCTGTATTTATTTCAATATTTATAGATTGGATCGTTATTTGGGAACCGTGTCAATTAATACAAATGAAAAAAGTATAGAAATCCTTGAAAAGCCAAGCATCTATAACTTGTACAAGTTTTCAAGTGCTTCGCAAAATCTCATAATGATATATCACGTGATGTACAAACTTATAAACGCTAACTACCTATATACCAACTAGTTAGAAGAACCAAACATAGGTTTGCTTTTCGCTAATAAATTGGAAATGATGGTAAAATCTTGAGACGTGTCGCTCGATTGGTGCCACAAATATCCATTCCTGCCGCGATAATCTTCAGTAATATTTCTGTGTCAGTTTGAATGGTACGAATGTTAACCGGGTGATTAAGTTTATGCAAGGGACTCAACAACAAATCATTAGATTGGTAACACATCATTACCGTCATTTATTCTTTTTTCCTATCAAGATATGCCAATCGATCATATTTTGTGCCCAGTTATTAAAAAAGATTTTAAAATTTTAGAAATATGAAATACAGGCTGTCATTCAAACCTTAAAAACTATCAAAATTAAACGCCTTTCCAAACTCCTTCCTAAAAAATCTTAAGACATTGTTCATTAAATTTATACAAACAATGATACTTAAACTAAGAGTTTGAGGTAGATTTATAGGTCAACTACAGACCAGTGGCGCTTCCTTACCGTTTTTCGGAGAAGGAATGTGATGATCTAACAATTATTTGTTTTATATGTAATTAAATATTTAATTACAAAAGTCTACAAAACTTGTTTTCGCTATTTACAGTGTGTGGTCATTCAAATTATGCTTTGTCGAACCAGTTATAACTTGTGACAGTCGCTGTCAAATTCATATAGGAGTACAGTAGGACTGAATTATGCGCTTCGGCTATATTCGTCAAACTTCGGAAATCCGAATAAAATACATTCGGATTTCTTTACAGAGTTGTTATTACAAAGTTAATCATAAATTTAGATTAGGTGAGCCAATTTAAAAATAAAAGTATAAAGTGTAAAAAGCGTAAAGCCGAAGCGCATAATTTAAATTGTAGTACTATATGTTCTTTATTTGTTTTTGTTTAAGGTAATTTGTCCCTTTCTGGAAACTTATTTGTCTCTTTTCGTCTTGTCATAAAGTATTTTTCCTGATGTCAAAAGTTAAATAACTGGCTAGACAAAGTAAAACAATTATTATATCTAGTTTTAATCTATCTCGTACTCGAACTCGTACTTTAACTCGTCTTGTAACTATGGTTCACGCGAAATAATTCTACTTCTTCTTTACTGTTGAGATATTCTATATGTGCGGGCGTTGTCGATAAACTTGTTATACTTCCACTTCCTATAATTCATGATTTCTTTACCGTTCATGATTGTGTGTACCATGATGCGGTCATTGTATTCCAGATTTGTGAGCAGCTGGAAAAAAATACATTTTTTCAATTAATTTCCGTAAACAGCCCTACGCGAAAGCTGAAGAAGTCAGTGTAGTCTATAGTGCAACTATTTTTCTGTGGCAAAGGGTAACTCAAGGTAGCGAACATCGCAGCTGGATTTTCACGCATCATCATCATTCACATCACAAAGTTAGTTTAAAATATATTCTAAGTGTAATTTATTAGTAAATTATGAAAAGGGCACATTTTTTTAACAGGTTAAGCAGCACCATTAACTAACTTAAACTATATTCTATACAATATACATTATAAAATACGGCAAAACAAACATATAACTTGAGTTAAGCTTGACTTAAGAGGTCAAATAATTATATATAATTTAACATAATAAGAATCAAATAACGTATGGTTGCATTTTTTTGCAAACCTTTGCAGTTTTTAAATGGTAGTTCAACTTAATTTTGTATTGTGTGATTACATACATACTTATCTTCACGCCAAGTCTATAACGATGTAGGCGGAGAGTATCAGTATATAGTGTGTTTAGTCCATAAATAAATTCAAAAAAATGTGCAACAAACCTTTGGCGTCAATAAGAAGTATTGACCGTTTTCAAACTCAGTAGTGACTTTGACCAGCAATTGGAACATTTTTCTTTCATTAATAGGATCCATGCCTTGATTGATCTCGTCGACGCATCTGCAACAACAGATAGAATTAACGGCTCGTGTAGGAACGTGGAGACCCCATTGCTCCAGATAGAATAACTGAGTAAGGTAGATTTTTGGATAATTTATCAAATACAATTAGTCAAATGCAGTGATCGAAAACTCCAACGACTCACTCTGATTGGTACCACCACCTGTAACTGCCATAACGTCATTGCTCGCATTAGTCAGACAAGTTGTTAGATGCCTGCAACAACTAACTCGTGAAATGGTATGGACTCCGTAAAATTTGGAATTGTTTGTTTTCAAACTTTGAACAGCGCCTCTATTAGTAACTAAAAGAACTAAATTTTTAGAACGAAATCGCTATAGATTTCGATAAATCAATTACTGAACGTATCTTCAAAAGTATCTTCACGCCCATATCCCCGAAGAGGTAGGCAGAGGCACAACCAGGGCACCCACGACTAGCCGAAGACACTAAGTCTCACCATGTGATAGGTGACAAGCCTATCGCCAACCAGGCACATATCCAATCCCGAACAACTTTTTTTTTAAACTAAAAAATTGGAAAAACCCAATTTTCTTTTGATTGTCCGACCCAGGATTCGAACCCAGGACCTCATGCAGTCAAATCCAACAACTGAACCGCTAGACCACAGAACGTAATCTGTAAAAGCTCAAAAGTCAATCAAATACAAAGGCTCAGAAGTCAATCTCATGTACGAGTACGTACTACAAGTTTGACAACAGCACTCTGCCTTCGGCTTTCTTTGGCTTATGCACAAAAAACTAACATTGGCACTCGTATCTATCTAGTTGTTCGATTTGTAGATGAGAATGAACCAGGAAGAACACAAACATAAATTAATAAATAATACAACATTTTAATAAATTAAATTTAATTAAAATCATTTATGTGTATATTAAGACGTTATTACCAAAATACTTAATAATAAGTACTAACATATTCTACATTGTGGTGTGCAAACATTTTAACCTTCATATAATTAATTATTTATGTTGAAAAAATAGTTTTCTTAAAAAAATAACAAATTTCTCGTTAAAATTCAACACAAGCTTCAATACTTCTTAATAAAACATTGCGGTTAAATTTAACCGTAAACTATCACCCTTCCTTATCCGTATCCTGGCTATAGTCTATTCGCATAAAGAAAATAGTGACTCATCCCTGTGAATCAGTCAAAATTAGAAAGTCGAGTTCACATTGACCATCAAACGTCTATTCGCGTTAAGAATGTTAAAATGAGGTTTTGATAAACTTATTCATTTTAAAATATCAACCTTGTCATATATTGTATTTTGTTAATTTTGTCTTGTGTCAGTGAAAAATATATTTGATCTAATAAAATATGTATATATTATAAAATAATATATAACCTAATATACATTATTTTCTGTTTTATGGCGCAATAGAAACAATAGACTCTAACAAATGGAAGAATTGCTGTAATCATGTGGTCAATGAAGAAAAAACATGTAGGACTTAGATGTTGTTACGGAACACGCGGTGCAGAATTCTTTTATTATACAGGTTTATGAACATTCTTACGAAACTGATTAATTGTGATATTACTAAATTTTAATATTTGATAACATCGTAATAAAAAGTTTGCTTTAATATTAATGGTTTAATTTATACCTAAGAATAAATAAGCCTTTACTTTGCAATTGCACTGATACGTCACTATTTTCTTAACGCGAATAGACTATAGTCAGAAGTCAAAAGAACAAAACAAAATTTCCGGCAACTAAAACATATATTGCTGTATTGAGTTATGTAAGCTTTCCTGTAAAAAAAAGTCAAATACTAAGTGTACTTACAACTGGTAGCCCAAAATACGATAAATGACACGTTGAATTTATTTAACCGCCTTTTTTTTGCACAAATTTCATAAATGCTAATGTAATGTTTCAAGCAGATGACTTGCATTGCATTGATTTGTAACAAGAGTAATAATTTGGAGGAAGCAAGACAGGTCTGCGGGAACTGCGACATTTGGAATTTGATATTCTCTGTCTACCACGCAAGGAAAACTGAACACAAATGCGTTTTTGTTTTAAGGGTTCTGTAACCAAAAGCCAAAACGGAACCCTTATAGATTCGTCATGTCTGTCTGTCTGTCCATGCGTACGTCACAACCACTTTTTTCCGATATCCGCGAATAAGAGTTATGCTATGGAAACTTGGTCGATGTATTCTGTAAACCGCATTAAGATTTTGAAATAAAAATAGGAAACTGATCTTCAGGGACGTAATAAAGAGCGCAGTGAAGTTACCTAAAGGGAGCGGCGGCCAGTGTCTGTAGCGACATGAGGTAGATGGCGGTGGAGAGCGCTCGCTCCCCGCCGGACTGAGCGTGTCGCGTCAGCTGCGCCAGCTGCTCGCCCGCGCGGAATTTCACCAGCACGCTGATGCCGTACTTGTCATATTCCTCCTGGGACACAACACACTCACATACAGTTCTCAGACCAGAACTTTCTCTTAATAGTTATACTAAGTATAATGTAAGTTTTAGTAATAGGCTGTATGATGAAAAATACTATAGGTCAATTAAAAAGAACACTTCTATTTTCTTAGATAACTACTGGTTTACTTTAGACCAAAAGGTAAAAGGTTACGGACTATACCGTGCTCGCAGAAATATTGATCGTAGACCCGCATGAATTTCCAATCCATACGTAAGGATAAATCGTTTCCGCATTTAATCCATAATAATTAGCGTAGTCCATAGTGATGAGCGAAGATTTTCGACGGAGGTCAAAAGAGAGGAGAAGATCTAACGTCATATTTTAGATCTCCTGTAGACATACGGTGGTTCGAAGGAGGCCTTGTTTATTCTAAAAGGATCTGAGGCTCTAACCTCCCCCCTCCCTCCTCATAACCAGTTCATAACCCGTCAAGAGTCGATTAACGACCTCTACTCCAGTAGAACATTATCATCTAAGCATCACAGTGCTTATAGCAATAATATTCGTGTTCTTTGTATAACGTAAGCCCATTACAGTTTTACCTCACAAGTATCACTTTTACACATTTCATTTCCGACGCCAGTCATTATCTACGTTCAGAAAAAAAATGTCTAAAATAAGCTCCTTTATGTGCACTTTCACTATATTCTTATACTAATGAAACATGGTCAGAAAAAAGTTACTAAAGTCAATAAAAATTACAAACTTACATCAGCTTCTTTCTCCAGTTTAATCTCACCGGCGCAACCTACTTTTTCGAACATCTCTCCAAAGCCCCTATCTATCTTACGTATCAAATCTTCTAGTGGTGGCAGCCATTTTGATCTAAGAACAATAATATTTTTTTAAACTTTATACTGCATGACAGATCCCCAGTATTTCTTCTCCTATAAAGAGTAAGCAGTCGTGAGAGAACAAAGAAATTAAAACCACTAGTGATCGCCCATTGGTCGAAATGCGACCATAATAAATTTTAATATTTTGTTGATAAGAACGCCATCTTCATTTCTCAAGACACACTACTCTATTTCCAAACTTTTTAGGGCGCCATCTGCGATCTCTTATTGTTATCATCAATATATTTGTTTGTGTGTGTCAAATGCATGGCAGAGTGGGTAATGTTTTATTTATTGATTTAATGTACTTGATAAGCATTATTATTGAAAAATATTAGCGTTCTGCACTTCCCCTACACATAAACTATAAGTGTGCCAAATTTTATGCTCCTGCGTCCGCGCAATTTTCGTAAAAAGGGTTCAAAGCTTTGGCATCACATATTAATATATAGATTATATTGTGAGAACTGATAATTTTCTGCGAACAATTTCTGAGCATAAATACATTCTCGCCTTATATATTATTTTTTAAATATTATAGAGATATGGTAAATATAATAATTTGAGAGATCCAGTAACTTTCACATATTGACTTATATGTCCTTCATTCATACGTTGGGGTATTTGGTTCACACATTCAAAAAGTTAGCTCTAATAGGACACTTAAGTCCTAATATTTTCTATGGATGATTCAACAAATCGACATATGAGATTGTAAACACGTGTGTCCAGTTGGTGAAACTTAAAATTATTATCACTTATTATGTCGTCATCTGGACACACATTTCTTTGCCTGCCTACTAATTACATTATATTTTTATTTTTCTGGTTATATCTTTCAAAATTGCGTGTACACCCCGATATACTTACCTCAATTTCTTAATTTTGTCTTCTAAAACTTTATTCATATCGCTGGAGTTGTTGACGTCAGACTTGAGCTTTGATATCATTTTCTCACGTTCTTCGTATTCTCTGATGACCTGAAATTAAATTGTACAATTTAAGTCACCTAGTAGATACGACCCCTGATGCGGAAATGCTATTGCCAGCAGCTAATACAAGTGTTTTGAATATCATTTATATTAAAAAGTGTTCGAGCCTAACCTTGTAGATCTCGTCACGTATATACATTATGCGTATTGTTTGTAAAATCTATCCGACTCTGACGCCGCTTCTTCACCAGGGGCCAAACAGCATTTGATATATGTTCAAAAAACAGACTCAGCGGCGATCATGCTCGATTTCAATCGATCATAGTCGATCACGGGCGATTACAAATACAATTACAAATAATTTTATTTGGAACCAGAACAAGTACCTACATAAATTATGTGAGTGTCGATGACACACGCAGAAGTATAAAAGTGTGTTGCGTATATCAACGCCCTCCTCCAGAAAACAATCTCAATGATGATTTTAAACTAGAGTATACATGCTTAATACTAACA
>NJDD01002578.1:490414-500478 GCA_002245505.1 Calephelis nemesis
TCTGTTACAAAGCCATAATCACGTACGAGCGTTTGTATGAAAACGAAGCCGAGTTGGCCGCTCTTAAGTAGACGCCCACTAAGGGCGGAATTTTGGAAATTCTACCCCCAAGGGGCTAAAATAGGGGTGAAAAGTTTGTATTAAAATCCTTTTTAATGGGCTAAATTCAATAAATATATTAACTGCCAAGCGAGCAAATCCGCGGGTAATAGTTAGTTTACTATTTGGATCCATCACTTTTACATCGTTATCATTTGTTATGTATTAATGATAGTGTTTCTCAAGGCTGCGTGTTTGGTCCATTTCTTTTTCGTTGGTATGTGAGTGGTCAATGTGTATTTATAACTTTAACAGAACAGACTTTGTAATTATGCATTAAAAAGTTATTCTACAAAACAATAAAATACACCACTATATATAACCCACATGTTATAGGTTAATTTTATTTAAAAATCACTTTTTTTCATAAACAATCACAAATAGATTTCTCATGGTACCGCAATAGACGATTTTAACAGCCATAATAAATGCGTATATTATGAAGATATCTTAATATATATAAATCTCGTGTCACAATGTTTGTCCTCAATGGACTCCTAAACCACTTAACCGATTATAATAAAATTCGCACACCATGTGCAGTTAGATCGAACTTGAGAGATAGGATAGCTTATATCTCAATTAATGGTAAAAAAATTACCATCCGAGCGAAGCCGGAACGAGCAGCTAGTTAATTATAATTTTCCCACTGGCTCGAATATGAAGCATTTTAATTAAACTTTAGCCTACGTATTCTCCAAACCTGAATGCGATAATAGATAGCTATCATCTTTATTGTAGCGTTAGCCAAAGATCCTTAAGATCCAAATACTCAAAGTATAACTGATATGCAGTGTTCTTATTCACTTCATGTATTAAAGGTATACATGAAAATCACATTGTTTAACTTATAGTAATATAAATACAAACCTTAATTGATTAATGTCGCCCTTTTGTATATTCAGTCTGCCACCTTGACTGCATATCGCGTTGACTCGCTTGAGACCACCTTCGTTTCGAACTTTCTTAAGGAACAAATTCATATCTTGACTGGACTCGAATGTAAAAGCCACTAGATCCCTCGCCGCGACGGTAGATTCCAAATATCTTGCAAACTTCTGATCGGTGAAGTTTATCTGGTTAAGAAGATTAATATTAAATTAATTAAATATTATTAATAAAATAAGTATTCACGTAAATGTGATCACTATATTCAAGTTGAGGTAATAATGTATTAGCGCAAAAAGTAGACTGTATCGTAGCACAAAAATTAAAAAATGTCCCTGGTCAAATAAGCAAATTAAACTAACTTCAAACAAGCAAATTACATGCTTGTATTGTACGTGTTAGTCAACAATACCAATACATAGAAATATTTAAACAGACACCAGAATAAGTTTATTAAACACCCAGGCCCAGAAATGAAGATAATATGTAAATGTTTATCACACAAATGCTTGCTCCTGTCGATAATCGAACCCGAGGCTCGCGGTTGATCGGGAATTAGGCGAGTAACCCCTCAACAAACGACGCGGTCGAAGTTTGCAGTTTGAATTAGACTGTCCCGAGCTTCAGGACATTGTTTACACTGTATTGTATTTTTTTGTAAATAGCACAAGAATTTTGATGACGTATTTTATTTTATTACAGTATAAATTTCATGTCTTTTTCACTAAAATATCAGATACCACATCTTAACAGAAAAAAGTAGTGAAAGTAATGAAGATTTTAATCCAAAAAAGACAATAATTCCAAAAACATGTTTGGGAACTTCCATTATCTTCCAATTTTAGGATTACCTAAGGAACTTTTTATTGCTTTCAAAATCTGTGTTTGTTCCAGTATAATGATATCATGTACAATTACAGTTGCAGCGAGGGTTATCAGAGCCATCACGTTGGGTACAGCTTGGCGATTGAACTTGCACCAATTAGAGGTTATTATGGCAAGACTACAATGTAACCAATTGTAGGTTTGTATCAAGGTCTGAACAACATATGGTTGATAACGACCAATTGCCTATGTATTAATTTAAAATACTCAACATCATAGTAGTAGCAACCTTGGATCTATTGAGGTTGATAAGCAAAGAAGATAGATTTAGAGATGGTTATAAAAACATGTCGCCATTCGACACAAAAACTGGCGATGGTAAAAACAACCTGAAGATAGGATGTTAAGTTGCGTAGGTTTATTTACCGCTAGCCACTCACCAAACCATAACACGACACAGTGCAAACTGTGTTATGATAGCAGGAATGGATTAGACAGGAGTACGAATCCTGTCAAGTAAAATTCCTAACCAGCATCACTTAAGGCCCCATACTCAGTCAGCCAGAAGAGCCAATCACCGCGCTCCTCCGTTCCATGATTACTATGAACAACGGCGCTCTAAAGTAAACGTCTTAAGCGACAAATCACTATTTTTGACACTATAAAAGTAATTTGAAAAAAAGTATAAAAACTGAAACACTTATCTTTTAGGTATAGTACTTGTCTATGTTTATGTTAAATCTGGTGTCGATATTTTCAAAATTGAAGTAGACAGAAAGCAAAAGCTTTCAAAAAAGAGTTAACTTTTTGATTTTTTTTTCGAGCAAAGTGAAATGAATCGTGTTTTGGAAACACTAGTCTAGTAAAGCATATTCATGTTAATCTTGTGGATTTTTGTCAGCAAGATCCATGATTGCTTTGTATGAAAAAAAACAGTAAACTGCTGACGTATGTTAGCGTATATGGCCCCTTAATCAAAGTCAAAAGTTTAAGTGACAAATAAATCAACGCTTGCTTTTTAAGAGCTGCTTAGTAGGAAAGTACTTAATCTAAATTCATTAGCAGAGTCTGGGATCAACACAAGGACATATATTCCAGTTTTTATGAAGGGGATTCGTTACACATTTGAAAACAAGATAGCATATACACAAAGCTAAATCAGTTACATCAATTAAGAAAATTTTTGTAACGCCGGGTTAACGGTACAGAAAGGAATTAGGAATTTCGTCACGGGACTTGAATCCTTAGTAGCTCAAATGGTTAGAGCATTCTACGGCTTGAGACAAAAGATTACAGGTCCAAATCCTGTCGGGGCGAATTTTTTTCTTTGTTTAAAATTTATAGAAACATGTTTATTCTTTAATATCTTCAGACTTTTTGTTTGCCTGCAATAATAATAAAAAATATTTTGGATACGTATGTTTATGTGAACACTAGCTGTTTCCCACGGCTACGCCCGCGTAGTCTATTTATTTAATATTGGTGACGCCCACTTCGCAACGGGCCGTGCAGCAGAAATCGTAATATTTTAATTTCACCACAACTTCAAAACCAAACGTCCATTTTTAATCATTGAAAGACCAAATATTATCAACATAAACTGTACTTATTGACGAAATAATTTATTTTGATAAGGATTAACAGCATGAGTAAAATAAACGCCTTTAAATGTAGTCCAAAAAATGTAAGATTTTTAAATAAAAATGTGGTTGTTGCGCCTCACTCGACATACGGCCAATATTAATAATCAATCCTAATCCAAAACTTGCTGTCCAAGATTGATATTTTGATCCATTTTTATGTTATCGCTTGCCAATAACATATCTGTGCACAGGATAAATATGGCCATTAGGTGTAGGATAGGCCGGCGGATACGCAGCTATCTAGATTGCTTGAAATCCATCTTTAGAGAAATATTATTAACATTGGCCGATAGATAGGTATAGTCGCGGACTTTTTTGTAGATATTTATAAGATCTACAATTAATTATAACATTTTATGGTTCTATCTTTTATAGTTAAGGCAGCGTACGCAAAATAAGTAACTTCTTTGGTTGTTTTTTTTCAGTTTGTGTCCGAAAAATCCAAATATCTTACGGATCCTTATTTTTTTCAAAATAAAATATAGTCTATGTTACTTGTGGGTAATGTAGCTTTCGAATGGTGAAAGAATTTTTAAAATCGGTCCAGTAGTTTTTGAGCCTATTCGTTACAACCAAACAAACAAACAAAGTTTTCCTCTTTATAATATTAGTATAGATAATAGCAGATAAAGTGCAACAATGTTGCACTCTATCGATGACCTCTACGTTCTACCTAACTTAACTAACATTTGTAGTGTGCAGTGCACTAAAGAGGTTATCGCATCAGTAAAACACAGTTTGTTGTGATCGAATCTGATTTTTCTGGTCTATCTTCCAAATATCTTCGGTTCTTAATGACCAAGTGTTTCGTGTTTAATAAATTGTGTTTTTAGACGAAGTTTCACGTCCATAACAACGTTTCGTATGTTATAATCGCTGTAGGTCTATTTCCAATTTCGATTTAATAAAAAAATATTTGTCAGTACAGCTTAATTTGTGAGATAAAATACATTTACTGTTAAATCTATATTTTTTGGTCGGATTATTTCAAATTAAAAATCAAATACGTCGTAGATGTGTTAGAAATGCTTCCATATATATTAGCAATTGTTTTGGTGCTACTTTCTCTTCATTTATTAATAAACTATAATCCAAAAGCAAGGATGTTAAGCAAGATTCCTGGGCCCCCCTCAACATTTATATTTGGAAATGCGTTTGATATCATGCTGTCACCGCGTATGTATTTCTTTTCATTTTCATAGCTTTTGCATTCGTACTCAACCGCTCCGTTTATTGTATTTTATAAGAAAAAAAAATAAAAGAGATAAAAAATTTAACGAGTCGAAAATGAGATGGTCATCAATTATTCAATTGTGTTTTTATCCGAGTTCAAAAATACGAAAAAGTTCTCAATTCGGCCGGTACATTTTTTTATGTATGTATAGCGATTTCGTCGAGATTTCTGAACCGATTTCCGTAATTCTTTTTCTGTTTGATGTGGTATAGTTTCGAATTGGTCTTATAAAAAATTGATTCAGGTAGGCCCATTACTTTTTATTTTATGACCATTTATTTATTTTTACCTTTTTTTGACATTTTTAATTAATTAAATTATAAGCAATGAACTAAAAAGTATTAAATAAAAATATCTACCTTAAAAAAATCGACTTCAAAATTTAAAAGTAAAAAATAATAAAGGTTTACTATTAATTATATACTACGTGTTATTTACATGTTTGTGCCATTAACTAATAAATTTAAAGTCGCTGTCAAGCCAATTTAATAATTACTTATAATATAACAAGCGGCCCGCCCTGGCTTCGCATGGATATGAAGTATACATATTAACCTTCCTCTTCAATCACTTTATCTATTAAAAAACCGCGTCAAAATCCGTTGCATAGTTTTTAAGATTTAAGCATAGAAAGGGACATATTGACAGAGGAAGCAACTTTGTTTTATACTATGTAGTGATTATTAGTTTAAGGCTTGGCACCGACTTCATACCTATAAGTAATTAGTTAGCACCTAACTCATAGGTAAAATGTGATTTATATTTGATCTTCATTATTTCTTAATAGTTTTGAAGTCCGTTTTTTTAACGTATTTTTTTAAATTATTATTTTGTATATTTGTTACGCTCGTCTAATAATGAACCGATTTAGATTGTTCTTTTTTGGAAAAGTAGGTCCTGACTAAAGATTCCTTGGTGGTCTATTAAAAATGTTACCATAATCCGATTTCAATCCGATTCCGATCTCCGATCCGAAAGAATTAATATATGTGACGGCATACATGAAAATGTATGCACGATTACGAATAACTGGAAAACTAAAAGCGGGACGTTGATAAATTTTATGTGGGACCGTTAGGGAATCTCAATCTAAAAAAGAATCATCAAATCGCGACATGGCAATGGAATAAGTATCTAGGTACCTAGGTACTTATTCCATTGCCACGTAGGTTGGAGTCGGTCGGTTAAAATTATTGTGCGTTACATCCATCCATCATCAGCCGGAGGACGTCCACTGCTGGACATAGGCCTCCCCCAAAGAGCGCCACAAGTCACGGTCACCAGCCGCTTGTATCCAGCGACTCCCCGCGACTTTGACCAGGTCATCAGTCCACCGGGTGGGAGGTCGTCCAACACTACGTCCTCCGGTGCGGGGCCGCCACTCGAGAACCTTTCTTCCCCAGCGGTTGTCAGTTCTGTGAGCAATGTGGCCTGGCCATTGCCACTTCAGCTTGCTAACTCTCTGAACTATGTCGGTTACTCTCGTTCTCTTGCGGATCACCAAATTACGGATCATATCTCGTAGAGAAACACCGAGCATAGCTCTCTCTATAGCACGCTGAGCGACTCTGAGCTTATTTAAGAGGCCCACATTTAACGGCCAAGTCTCAGTTCCATATTATGTCATCACTGGTAACACACACTGGTCAAAGACTTTCGACTTTAGGCTCTGCGGTAATTTGGACAAGAAGATACCCTTTAGCTTCCCGAACGCTGCCCATCCGAGTTGGATTCGGCGGTCGACCTCTTTCTTGAAGTTGGATTTACCTAACTGAACAGCTTGACCTAGGTATATATAGTAATCAGCAACTTCAAGAATTGAGTTCCCGACTTGAATTGGTATAGGTGCAACATGAACGTCGAACATGACTTTCGTCTTGTCCAAGTTCGTCCTAAGACCCACCTGTTGGGAAACTCTATCGAGGTCTTATGATAGTCATTCGGGGAGGTTTCGTAATCCCCACGCTTGGCGGGCAGGTTGGGGATCAACATTAGGGTGGAAGTTTCCACAAGGACGCTGCTGCCCGTCCTGCGTCAGCAATTTAATTTCTACCCACCTTGAAACGGTTTGACCGCCGCTTGTCGGTTGACTGATTGCGCTGGTGGTACATACCACACCACGGGCGGTGGGGTCGTCACTTCCCTACGTGTGTGTTGGTTACGAGATTATTCTGCCAATAACGAACCGATTTATATGATACTTTTTGGGAAGGTAATTAATTAAATCAAGGATCCGACAAGTGGTACTTAACTAGCGATGCCAAGGGAAATAAGGAATTATTTTTACCCAACATTAAAAAAGAGGCGATTGTTAGGTGAGGTGATGAGGTTTGTTAGGTGATTTCTCGGCCAATAGCCACCCGATTTTGATAGTTATTTTTAAAAAGATAGGTCATAATTCATAGGTGGTCCCATATTCATTTTACCATGATCCGGTTAGAAATACTTCAACAGATACAAGAATAAATTTAATAAACACCCAGACCCGGAAAAAGATAAATGATTTTTTTTTGCATTACTAAGTAAAAAAAAGTAAGCATCTTCACGCCCATATCGCCGAAGAGGTAGCCAGCCACCCACCACCACCAAGGCACCCACGACTAGCCGAAGACACTTAAGTCCCACAATGTTATAGGTGGCAAATCTATCGCCATATCGTCGCATATCCAATCTCGAGTAACTTTTATTATTATCAGAAAATTGGAAAAACCCAATTTTTTTGTTGCCGGACCCGGAAATCGAACCCGGGACCTCATGCATTCAAGTCCGGCAACTGAACCGCTAGACCACAGAGGCATTACTAAGTGTAAATCAAAACCCTAAATTAGAATCTTGGTGACATGCTTAGCTAGAAAAAAGCCTAGTCTTCTCTCGCATTGCTTATCAGCATGTAAGATTTCTAACTTTCCTTTTAATCAAACTTTTCTGTAGCTGACTTGCCCTTTTATCTAATGTTGCAGTTGAACTTTTCGCAGCAGGCAGGAAATGGGCATCAAAATTTAAAGATATATATCACATCAGTGTCTTTCCTTTGGCTACTGTCAACATTTATAATCCTGAAGACGTAGAGGTACGACTTTTAAGCCGTAGGTATCTACAAAAAAGCAATTATGTGATCAAATTTATTTTGATTTCATTAATATTCATATGAAATAAAATTTCAACATTCATTATTAGGAAAGAACGTCTATTTGTTTAGGTAGTTATCTAATATATAAAATAGTTTTTGAAAAGCGTCCTCCCAGTGACGTAATCCTTCACCACGTCAACACGTCCGCACATTCCGCTTAGAGAATGAATGCGTATCTGAAGGCTTTAAATGTGGAAATGATGACGCAGCCGTACAGTCCGACCTCGTACGGATTAAAGATAAACGGAGATGTTTACGATTATCAAGCTCAAAAGCTGCGGTGAATACATTCCAAAAAGCCGTTGAGTTCCTACAGAAGACTGTTTCTATAACTTTACATAATGGTTCCAACTAAGGGAAAAATATGTAAATAGTAAAAGGTTTGAACTTGTGAAATGAAGGTGAAAACTTTGAAAAGTAATAAATTAATGTATAAACATATTTTTGTCTAGTCTGATTTATCAGAATCAAGAAACTTCAGCTTAACCTAAGTATTAGCTGAGCCGACAGACGTTTTCCTGTCCTTACTATGATTACTAGTTTCTTTTCATATGAACCACCTCTTTTTAATTACTAAAACAATAAATACAGAACTAGCAAAATGGGTTCATCCGTTTACTCGTGATGCGATGACCGAGGGTAATAGGACTTTTTTACGTAAAAGGATAAATATAGATTATAATAATTAAACTAGCCTTGGGGATATGAAAAATAGTAACACCTTTTGGTTCCAGACAATCACGTCAAGCATGAAATTCCACAAAAAGGGTATGGTGTATAAGTTCATAAAACCATGGCTCCGCGATGGACTTCTCATCAGTAGTGGTATAATTTTGTCGTTATGTTTGTTAACTAAAGAATATAGACCAAATTGCTTACTAACCAAGCAGTTCGTAAGAGACAAGCGTCAGTACGTTTATCACTTATATCGTAACTAAGAAGCATAAACAGTTACAAAATAAAATTCCTAAGTGTATGAAAGCCGATTTTCAGCCCGCAATCCCTCGCCAACCGACGACCTTAACGTCGTAGGTCGCAAGGTGAAAAACGATAGTCGTTTTGGTTACTGAATCTTGAAACTATTGGTGAAAATAAATTATTATAATCAATAAATTTCGAATTTTAAATATGATTTTGTTTTAGGTGAAAAATGGCAAGACCGAAGGAAAATTCTAACCAATGCATTCCACTTAAACGTATTACAAAAGTATTTCCCCATAATCGAGGAGAACGACAAGCTCTTAATCGAAACTTTCGCAAGAAGCCACGGGGAACCCGTAGATATAATGCCTATTATATCAGAATACACCCTTAACTCAATTTGTGGTACGTACAACAATTTTTTAGGCTGTGAATACCACTTTTAAATTTTGCTTTGGAAGTATTTTTAACATATCAATGGTAATTTATATCTGGAGATTATTGGTTTACCGGATTTGTTAGTAACTTTACTTTATCGAGTAGTAGCTTTTACCCTAGGCTTCGAACATGTTAAATACGGAGTAAAACAGTCCCCTCTCCGTCTACCGTGAAGATTGCTTGCTATCTTTGGAATATCTAAATTCATATACTACATTTTTACTAATTTGTTTTATTAGTTATTTTATTTTTACGATTCTTTCCTTTTATGCAAAGTGTAGACATAAGATGTAAGCTATACACTTATGGGCACCCCTAATTGATTCGAACCCCATATAGCCAATTTTTTTTTGAGGATAGGACCTAAGAACGATTCGCTCCCCACGGCCTTGGAGTTTCATAAGCAATAAGCGGCGCAACGTACCCTTTGCGCCGCCAGAGCGATGCCAGCCGTTTCGTTGTAAGCGTTTTTTTAGTTGCCTGTAATATTAAATCTGTGATAACTTCTAAAGTATTCATTTAAATTATTAAATAGTAAAGAGCTATTTTGATCTACATTAAATGGATCAACATTAAAATAGCACTATCTCCAAAAGTTTCCACTTGCTGTATTCTTAGATATGAGTAAAGCTTTTGATTTTGTATCACATAAAATTTTGTTAGCAAAACTTGAGAGATATGGTATTAGAGGTAAATCATTAGAATGGTTTAAAAGTTATTTAGAGAATAGAAAACAATGTGTTCAGATCAGTAAAATAAGTAGAAACCACAGGAAAGTCTATAATTCCAATTACGTTTTTAATGACTGTGGAGTACCACAGGGTAGTGTTTTAGGGCCATTACTTTTTTTAATTTACATAAATGATTTACCTGATGCTATCAATCA